>CABHPH010121388.1:8666-26124 GCA_902168325.1 Peromyscus nudipes | reverse complement strand
GAGGCACCAGGGCTCCTCACTGCAGAGTCATTTCTCCAGTCCCTTGAAAACTAACTTTCCCTCAAGCCCAACAGTAATCCCTTCCCAGGGTGATGACCTAATTACATTAGCCACCACCCCCACCACACTGTCACACTGGAGAACAAGCCCCTACTACCTGAATCCTTGGGAGACAAAACATCCTTATCCATGTGGGGAACAGCCTTCCAGAAATGAAGACATTTCGAAACCCAGTCCAAAAAGAACAAAGCAAGGGGGAAACATGATCTGAAAAAGCAGGAGAATAGGGGATAAGCACTCTGGGAATTGGTGGATTGCTCTGCAGCTGGTGAAGAGAGGTTGGTGAGAGAGGTGAAGATTCCTGAAGCCTACCATGAGGAGCTAAGAAGCGGGGACCGTATCCCACACACTCTAAGAACTCTGGAAAGGCTTACAAGGAGTTCAGGCTTTTATAGCGTGACATGTCTATTTTCCCAACCTGAATAGGACCCCCTCCCCTCATCTAGCTCCTTCCCATGTACTTGGGAGTAGGGCAGATCATGCCTTCGGTGCATCCCAAAGGCTGGGCTGGAGGCAGCCCCTTAACAGGAGGAGCTGAGAAAAGTCCCAAGTGGTGACTAAGGCTGCACTCCAGGAAGCAGGAAGATGGAGGAGTAAGCGGCAGAGGCAGGAAGTCATGTATGGCTAGAGCCTACTCCCATCTGAGTCACAGCAAGGCAAAGGCTGCTGTTGCCCAGCAACAGAAGTCCCAGCTCCTGGCTTGGATTCTAGCTGGCTAACCCTTCCCCTCCCAAGGAGGACAATCTGGTCTCCAGCTACCATATGTCAAAGGCCTAACCTCACCTGCATCAAGCTACCTGCCATCCAGCCTGTCCCAGAAAGCAACAGCTTGAGATGGAGGACACAGAGTCTACTGCACCCTATCCCACTAAGAAAATCAAAGCTGGGGGCCTCGCCCAAGCATGCACAGCTAACAATAGGCAGAACCGAGGTGGGAGCTCCAGATTTCTGGCTTCTCCCTTTCATATGTGAGACCACTTTATCCATTAGGTGCAAGCTGGAAGTCCCTAGGGCAAAAACACTGAAAGCCTAGGAAAGAAGGATTGGTTCCAAAAGATGAAAAGAAAACTGAAAAATCAAATTGAATAAAATGTCTAACGCTTATAAAGTTGGCCATTGCACTGGCCACATGAATTGGAGCCGTTTATAATGTGTAATTGAATCGGTCTCTTCTGACCGAATCATTTCAAAGGCAAATTTATTTAAAATCCTTTGATTTGTTATAGCAAGGGGAAAAAACATCTAATGAGAGATAAATGTTATATATGATGAGAGAAGCTTCCAGAAGTAAGATGGTGACAACCCGTGGAGGCTCCGCATGGCACTAACTGGACCATCCTCTGGCTGGTCTTTGAGTTAGAGCTGCAGCCTGGTGGAAGGCTGTCCAGGAGCAAAGCAGTCCTGCAGAACTCTCCTGAATACAAAAGCCTGGTGTGTAGTGAGCTGAGCTGCAGCCTCAGAGACAACTGCCTCCCACCCACGCTGAGCATGCTCACTGCAGCTCCCCACACACTGCAGAATCCGCTGATCCTATTAGCGATAAGGGGACAGAGGAAAGCCCAGTCTCATGTTCCAAACAGATTACGTTGATGGAAACAAGATAGGGTGCTCAGCTGTATCAGGGTGCCTGGGAGAGGCCTCCCTACAGTCAAAAGTAGCATACCCATGCTGTGTGGGAAAACAGGAGATGAACAGTGCTGTAATCCCATTTTTAGTGAGATAATCTCACATACCTGGGGATCCAGCTCCCCACCCCCACCCATCTTCACAAGGCCTCTGGAGAGAAGTTTAGGGAAGTAGCTATGGAGTAGAAGGCACAGGCTCAGGACCTGGAGACCTGGCCTCTTCTTCTGGATACAGTCAAACTAGCTGACTTCAGCAGAGAAATAGTTCGCCCCTCTGAACATCCATTTCTTCCTGTATAAGATGTAAGGGGCAGGGGGAAGAGATGGCCAATTCAAAGCTTACCTCCAGTTCTAAAGGCCGTGAAGGTCAGCTTCTCTCTGCAGCCATGTAGATCCTGCTCTAAGCTCTGAGAGATCCCAAAATCCCATCCACACTGAAGAACTCGGTCCCCACTGGAGGCCCTGCAGAAAAGGCTTCTGGGTCCCTGCCCCTTGTTAATCTCCTATGACTATTGGGGCTACTAGTCCTGTCCTGGATTCCATCATTTCAATTGAATAGATACCTGGACATCAGTGATGTTAGGGACTCCAAGTGTTTTTCCCCTTAACACAAGACTCTCCCGGGGTGTAACTCCACTGGCCCACCCCTACCTCTATGCTGCTCTGGTCACACAGTCTCCTTTGCCGTACTTTGTAACCCTCAATACAACAGTATACATTTTCCTTGATATAGTCATTCCTCTTTCAAGGAAATATTCAAAGAGAAACATAACACTGCTTTCTCTGTTTCATCTCGTCTCACCATTGCTGGTACCCTCACTCCTCTCTCTTCCATCGGAGCTGCTGTCTGATGCTGTCTCCACGTATCTTGAATTTCCCTCAGCGTTTGGTGTTGTGAGTGTCTGTCTGCTCGGCGTTTGCTCATCTGAAATGGCTTGGTGACACCTTCGTTTTGATATGAAACGGACATTTTTCACTGGGTGCAGAATTTTACATCGGCTGCTTGGGCTGTTTGTTTTGTATTTCTCCAGAGAGCAGCATCACTCTGTTGTCTGGGGATCTCTGCTGTCGGGGTGAGAAATCCATTATCACTCGCCTCAGTGTTCCCTTGTATGTAAAGCCCTCTTGTCTCCGCTTCAATGTCTCCCTCTCTTTGCTTTTTTGGTGATTTGGTGTTGATATGCCCAGGTATTGTCTTCTTTGCATTTATCTAACTGTGGAGTTTCCCGGGTTTCCTAAGAGCTATGTATTTGTGTTTTCACAAAACCGGAGAAAACTTGGGACACGGTTCTTTCTTCACACTTCTCTGCCCAATTGTCTCTTCTAGTCTTCGGGTTAATTACACACATGACAGGCCACTGTGTGTTGTCGCACATGACACTAAGGCCATGTGCGACTTTATCTCAACAATTTTTTTCTTCTCTACAAATTGGATAATTTCTTTGGTCTCTCTTCAATTTCATGCATCTATTCAATTTCACTGCCATCTCCAATTTGCTACTAAGCCCATCAGTAAACATTTTCTCCCTTTCCTAATTCATTTCAAATTCTGGAATTTCTATTTGGTTCTCACATTTTTCCTCTTCTTCCTGTGTGTTTAGCATGGTGATTGAGTCCATGTAGTTTTTTTGTTTGGGGTTTGTTTGTTTTGTTTTTTTTTTTAGATTTTATTTACTTTCATTTCTTTATATGTATGTATGAGTGTCTTGCCTCATGGGCACCTGCACTCAAATTCACAGACCTCCTCACATACACATAACTTAAAATAAAAATATTTTAAACTGGAAATAAATCCAAAGAATTTTTATTTTATAACTAATATTCTATTTCTTAAAAAAAATCATCAAAATAAGAACAGTATCCATCACAGGAAAAATCAGAACCTTATGGGACAGGTTTATATTTATGTTAGAAGTTGGTATTTCTTTACTATAAATTTGTCAATGCCTGTTACGATTTGAAACTGGAATGTTCCCCAGTAGGCTCATTTTGAACACTCAGTCCCCGGCTTGCGGTGCAATATTGAAGACTGTGCAGGCTTTAGGAAATAGAAGTAGGCCACTACTGGGCAGGCCTACATGACGAGACATGACCCCGGTCCTGGTTCCAAGTATTCCGATTTGTGACTGTCACCATGTGAACCAAGCCACTACCTCATACTCCCTCTGCCTCAGGTGGAAAGAGTGCCCCCATGCTGCCTTCTCTACCATGACAGACTAGAATCCCCTAAAACTGTGACGCTAAACAGTTCTCTCTTACCTTAAGCTCTTTCTGTCGGGTAGCTTTGTTACAGCAGCAGGAAAGTAACTAAGACACAGCCCAGGGAAGGAATCTTTACCCCACCCCACACTCATCAGTTCCAGGTGGCCAGCCAGACTCTGAGATCTCAAGTCAGTAACCTGGAAAGCTGATGGTGTGGTTGACTTGACTGAAGGTGGTCCCGTCTCACCCTGGTCTTCTGGCCTGAGATCCTCTTCTGCCTTGATCTTGTGTCCTGTTTACTGTGGCAGCCTCTGCCCTATCCCAAAGCCAAGGCCTCTCATGACTATCTGCTCTAACAGCAGCAGGGTTCCGTATTCTTCCCCTGGACACAAACCTCAGCCTTAAAACCATATCTGCCAGTGTCTGCCACCAGATGCTCTGCCCAGCATGCAACAGGGACTCAATATATATTGATTTGACTTGACCGGAGGCTCTCAACCTTTCCTTACAACCAAATATCTGTGAAAAGCTCCTATATTAGTTCATTACTAGTGTACAACAAACCAGTACAAAACTTAGTGGCTTAAAAATAACTTATTATTTTCCATGCTTCTTTAGATGACTGGGTCATGATTCTACCTTCAAAAGCTAAAAGGTTAGCTGGGACAGGAGGTGCGGGCTGGCTTTGTTCTCATGTCTGGCAGTTGGTCTGGCTGGAAGCAGGTGTCCTCCATTCACCTCCACCCTCCTCCAGACACGTCCATCTTCTTTGCTTGATGGGTGGTCCCAAGATGGAATTCCAGGAGGTCAGACTCAGAAGCATGGAGGTCTTGAAACTCATAGAATTCCTTTTAATGGTTCATTTTACCCATCAAGTTGACTGGACTATATGGTGCCCAGATATTTAGTGCTCTTGGGGGTGTTTTTATCAGAATGTGTTTGAAGGAATATATATATATATATATATATATATATATATATATATAATTTATTGGAATGACTTACAGGCTGCGGTCCAGCTAATCCAACAATGGCTAACTGTGAATGGAAAGTCCAAGAATGCAGTAGTTGCTCAGTCCACAGGCTGGATGTCTCAGCTGGTCTTCAGTATATGCTAGAATCCCAAAGTAGGCTCTAATGCCAGTGAGGAATGGATGTGCTGGCAAGGCAAGAGAAAGTAGGCAAAGAGCAAAAGCTTCCTTCTTCTATGTCCTTATATAGACTTCCAGCAGAAGGTATGGTCCAGATTCAAGGTGTGTCTTCCTGTCTCAAGATCCAGATCAAAGGCGTGTGTCTTCCAGCCTCAAAGGTCTGGACTAGAAGTGGATTCACCCACTTCAAATAAAGCAAAACATCTCTCACAGGTGTGCCCTCCATTTCTGGATTGTAGTTCATTCCAGATGTAGTCAAATTGGCAACCAAGACCAGCCATCCCAGAGGTTAACTTTTGTGTTGACCCACTGAACAAAGCACATTCCCTTTCCCAGTTAGTGAACCCCAGAGCTGAAATTCTGACTAGACTACAAAGACTCACCTGCCTATACATTAGTGGGAATCATACCTGGAAGGTGGCATTCCCTAGCCATTAGACACTCCACCACGGCACTTTCCACTACCCTTGGGATGAGAGTACAGAAAATAGAGCCAACCTACAGGAAAATGTTTACAACCACAAAATAAAAATAATTCATTACACACCATATAAGAGGTTCAGGAAAGAGAAGCACTTTATAATAAAAGCAATACGCATTTCAGTATGTAAATGCTTGGGCAGTATGTAAATTGCACTGGGAGACATCACGATGTAATCAGCCTCCTGTGTTTATAGGCAGAGCAGCACGGGTGGAATGACACAGGAGGATTACACTGATGACTCAGACATATGAGCATCATTGCCATCAGTGATGACTTCAAAATGGGGATCAACTCTTGGAAATGTTCGGAATAGAGCCCAACCTAAAATTCCCCTGATTTACATAGCTGTGTCCTCTACTAGTCAACACAGACTAAAAACTAGACCAAAGAGCTTGGCTACCAGAGTCAGACAACTTTGAACAAGTTATGCACCCACAAGAACATCTAGCTGGACATTTGAAGTCCAGCAAGACAAAGAGTAACTTGTTGAGGCTGTCACAGAACTAGGCACTCTCTGTCTTAAACACACACTGAAGTTTGAGGTAGCCCCTAGGGGGCGCTAGTGAGAGTTGTGAACAATCAGCCAGGGAAGTGTCACAATGAGGCTATCTACTGCAGACCCATTCCGTGGAAAGGCTCCAGGGCATCATCATAGACAATGCATCACCCAATAGAACCAACAGTGAGGTTCTGGGGAGAAAAGAAAGTGTCTCCAAGGAGGTAGTAGGGAAAAACAATGAAAGAAGCAGCTGTAGCCCCCAGAAGATCCATGGAGAAGTGTTAGTGTTTTCCCAGACCTCTCATAATCAAGCAGGACTCATCAATGTGGCCCCTTACAGAGAGGGTAAGCCATGTTATGGAGGTGACTCATAGACCCCACTATGAGGCCATGAAAGTGGCAGGTGAGCAGTTGTTTAGAATCTCTGATAGGGAATTTGCCCCTCTGTGGTAGAAGGGAGGAAATCTGGTTATTTCTACCAAGAAAGTCTGGCCCAGGAATCACCTTGAGATTTAGCTTTGGAAGCCACGGGGTTTCTCCCCAAATTTTATTTGAGCAACAAGGGAACGTCGCAGCTTGATCTGATGACTGTGAATGATGTTACTAGGTCCCCACAGTTATGGGGAGACAGCCAAGGCCCTGCTGGTGTCTGCATGTGGGAGGCACACTCTCAGTGTGATCTATGGGTTGTGGAGTCATTTCTGTTAATTAAACTCCTTAATATAATTTTGAGGTAAGGGAGCTTGGCCCGTGTTCCAGACAGTCCCTGGAGGCCTGGGAAAGTGGGAGCACATGCCATCTGGCAAAGTACCACAAAGTTTAATCACCTGGGAGAAATCCGAGAAAGCGGTACTGGGGAAGGAGGGAGAGGCAGATGGGCAGACAGAATTCTCTATTCTATGCTTACCTGGCCAGTGATAGCGGCTGAGAGTAGGCCTCTGTATCCCAGCTGCATGCCCTCCCCAAGCCCGCTTCTGACTGCTCCTGAATCACTGGGAGGCTACGGTGTGCATCTCCTCTAGCAGGCAGCTCTCGGTCTTGTGCTGTCAGCCCTTCCTTACTTCGCTGACTCCTCTGACTTTCCCCACCTCAACCAAACCCTCTTACTCCTTGGATTGTGTTTGTGTAGGGCCACGACGGCTCCTCATTCACTCACAGCTGTACATCTTTGGAAGGAAATCAATACATAATTACGTGTTCTGTCTGTTGCACAGCTCAGAGTCAGGCAGATCGGGAATTAGCAAGAAGGGAAAAGGAGTGGGCAAGGCTGGCCCAGAAGGTGCACTCCAGCTGAAGGGAAGAAGCTGGGGCAAAGGACCAACTGCAGGTCTTCACTGTCTCAGCTCCACTTCATGTAGCCATGTCCTCAAATGAGTTCAGAGAGGGCCACTGGCTGTGTGGCTTCCCCTTACCAGAATTCACAGATGCATCTGCAGCAGCCTCCTCACCTGCCCCTAGCCTCCAATCTCTACCGAGCATGAATGCCCTTCACCCAAATCATCTTCCCAAAGTGCAAATTGGACCGTGTTACCACCCGCTGTGGTCATTCTTATAGGCAGCGTGAGGTTTAAAGCACCTTGCATGAAGTCACAGAGGCCCAAGTTTGACTTGTCTGGGCCAGTAAGATACCAGTCCAGTCAGTGGACCCTCTGTGAAGTGGAAAACATAAGAATCCTGACTTGTCAGCACTGTGTGAGGATTCTGTGATATAACCAAGCATTTCTTCCCAGGCCTGGCACACTGTAGGCACCATGTAACTAGCAGTCATTTCTTCAGCTTTTGCCATTATCACTATTCACAGCTCCCAAAGCCAGCACCTCCTCCACCGCAGGCCACCTTCATGCATTTTCCAGAATAACACTTAGAATGCAGGGAGCCTCCAGCATCTTCTCTCCACTTACAGAGGCTCCAAGGCTTATGGACCCAGAACCAGGATGCAAGTCACATCTTGGGGTGCAGAAGCCAATTCACATGGGGACATGATGATGGCAGATGCATGGGAGAAGGTGTGGGCAGGGGTGGCTGCAGCTAGCTCATGGCTCAGATGATGCAAAGACCCCAGCTCCATCTGGGTCTGGCATTTGGTCCAAGGCTAGAACTCAGTCTGGAAAGAGAGTCAGAACTCAGTCCATGGATGACGTGTGTCATTAGCAGAATCACAACCTACAACCAGAATCACAGTCCATGCTGGGGCCAGTGTGACTCTTGGGTCACATTGGGACATTGGGCTTCTTGGGTCCTGATCTTGGGCTACTTTAATTGAAAGACTTCTGTGAACACAGGCTGTGGTCAAGGCTCTGTGGACTTCCAGTAGTAGCTGGGCTACAGCAGAAATGTAACATTTCCCTAAATAACATCACTGCATCTTCCAGCCCCCATGCAGCTGGAATGCAGTTTTAAAAACAGATACTGGTCGTGTATCTTTCACAAAGAACGTGTGTTCTGCCACTTGCTGGCCCAAAAAAAAGCACCCTTAATAGGCTTCCCTCTGTTCCCTATGGTCAAGATGGATGGAAGAAAAGCAAAAGTCTCCCCTTGACTATATCCAAAGAGGCAGGGCTTGGGGCCCTCTGCATGAGATATCCCACCCAAGTGAGAAGGAGAGCCCCACGTGACTCCGTTGGTAAAGTGCTTGCCTTACAAGCATAAGGACCCTGAGTTTAATCCCCAGGACCCACATTTAAAAAGCCAGGCACGTAATCCCAGCACTAGGAAGGTGGGGACAGGAAGATCTCTTGAGCTTTCAGGCCAGCTAGCCCAGTCTCCTTGTGAGCTCCAGGCCAATGAAAGACCCTATCTCAAAAAAAAAAAAAAAAAAGAAGTGGAGCTGGGTGGTGGTGGCACACGCCTTTAATCCCAGCACTCAGGAGGCAGAGTCAGGCAGAGCTCTGTGAGTTCGAGGCCAGCCTGGTCTACAGAGTGAGTTCCAGGACAGGCTCCAAAGCTACACAGAGAAACCCTGTCTCGAAAAACCAAAAAAGAAAAAAAAAAGTGGATAGTTCCTGGATAATGACACTGGAGATTGTCTCTTGGTCTACATGTATACATGTACACACATACATACATGAACACACAGAGACAAAGAGTTACTGTCTATAACTGGATAGATATCCAGAGTGTGTGATTCTCAGGACCAAAGGCACACACCAGGAATACAGGAAGCCAGTTGAAGGTAAACCACAGAACAGAGAAAAAAGCCAGTGGGTAAGAACGCCCCTGTGAAGAGGTGACCCAAAGGGATTCATGAGTGCAGTCAGTGTTACCTTACTTGTTGCTAGGGAGGAAAGTTGGGATGGAAGATCTAACACACAGAAGTCCCTGGGGACCAGTGCCTGTCCTCTTTCCCTTGAGGGGGACTACACCTGCCCAGCCCGGTCCTTTTTTTTTTTTTTTTTTTTTGCCAAGAGTTTCGCTATGTAGCCCTGTCTGGCCTGGAACTCACTATGTAGCCCAGGCTGGCCTCAAACTCACAGAGATCCTCCTGCCTCTGCCTCTGGAACACTGGGATGAAACGTGTGCGCCACCATGCCCAGACTTCTTCTCCACTTCTCTCTTCCAGACCTTGTTATCTCCAGCACTCTGTGGGCTGAAGTCTCTATTTCACCTGCAGATTATTTTCACCAAGATGGTTCCAGAAGGCAAATTCTTTCACAGCATTAAAAAATAATTTATAGAAATAATGTTCCCTTAATAAAAGCCACACAGAATTATACAATTTTTATAGTGCATGACAGAATAAGAAAGGTCCAAGCTCTTGTAGAAAAAAATGAATGTCTCTAGCTGCAGAGTGCTCGGAGAGCAGCTACCTCCTCGGGCTAGTATAACATACCGACTTGGAAAACCAACCACTCATTCTGCTGCCCAGACTTCATCCAGAGACAGTTTCTCTCAGTCTGGCTCATAGTACGGGGACAGGAAGAACGAACTCACTCTGGCTGCATCTTCTGTTTCTGCTTTTTTTTAATATATAATTAAACAGTTAGTGGCTAAATTGCATTGTAATTGATTGCAAAATTGCTTTTTTAATGAGATTTAGACACTAGGAAATAGCTTTTTTTCTCTCTCTCTCTCTCTTCGATGTGCCCAAAGTGAACTTGGTCATTTTAACAACAAACTATCTCCCTGGTTGTCTTCTAGACACACATAATTCTGAGATTAGCAGAGAGGAGGGGGCTCGGCTGCCTTAGAAAGAAAGGGCTGGAGCCAGGAGTCCCTACCCCAGCAGGGATGGCAGCTTTAAGATATCTTCCTTCTAGAACTCTCAGAGCATCCCATTCCACCCCACCCAAGGTTACCTGAATTGTCAGAATGAGGGGCAGTCCTCAAATCATACCATCAGGGCCTTCATTTCCTACCTCTGGCTGCTGAGGTGTCTCCCCTACCTCAGTCCATCTTGCCATGTGCCTGTCCACCTCAGGAAGATGTGAGGCACACATGCACCCCACCATGAGCACGTGTGACTGACTAACACCCTCACACACAGCAGCAGCATTTCAGGCTTTCCAGAATCGCGTGCAGAATTCCTCACATGCAGTTGCTGAGAACACAAATACTCTTTACACTCTCCTGGAAGAGCCAACGCTGAGACACTGGTGGTTATAACAGTGTCCAGTTTCAAATCCACTGTGCACCTATCCAGGCATTGATTTGCCAATGTTCTATGGAATCCTTGGAATCTTGGGGCACTGAGATGGGGCTGACAAAGGAAGACGGTAGACAGAGCACCTGGACCACACACACACACACACACACACACACACACACACACACACTTGGTTCTATCTGTTTGAAAATTGGGCTTCCACCCAAGAGATTGTGGAAAAGGTTCTAGTGGGATGAGGATGTGACTTGATGATTGAGCACTTCGCTAGCACAAAGGGGGTGTGGCTTATGATAGAACATTTAGCTAACCTGAAGGGGGTGTGGCTTATGATAGAGTACTTAGCTGGCATGTGGGGCACCCTAACAAGTTCGACCCTCCAGAACTACTAAAAGAAAATGCAAGATCTTTAGAAACATAGCCCAGGAGAAAAGTTCTGGTGCCTGGGTTTTGCCACCAGATGCTCAGACGGTCAGGAAAACAGAGAAGCAGGAGAAGACAGGGGAAAGGCTTAGCGGGTGAGTAGCAGTAGCTCCAGCCTCAGCCTGGCCCTGGACCAGCTAAGCTCTGCAGCGTAGATGACACCCCAGAGTCAGCCCCACCAAGATACAAGACAGGGGCTTCTTAGATCCCCGCTGTAATCCTGGGTGTCCTGTGTGTAGTCCCCGCTGTGTGTGGACAGCACAACAGCAAGCTAAGGTGGCTACCGTTTAGCAAGAGAGGACACTTGGGCCAGACTTTTCCTGTAAGCGGCCAGGTTCTGTGTCAACTTGACACAAGCTAGAGACATCTGGGAAGAAGGAACTTCCACTTGGGAAAACACCCCCACTAAGTTGGCCTGTAGGCAAGCCCATGGTGCATTTTCTTAGTTGATGATTGACATGGGAGGGTCCAGCTCACTGTCAGGTGCCACCCCAGGCAGTGGTCATGGATGCCATAAGAAAGGAGGCTGGTCAAGTTGGTAAACAGTGTTCCTCCATGGCCTCTGCATCAGTTTCTACCTTCAGGTTCCTTCCTTGAGTTCTTGCCTTGACTTTACTGGATGATGGACTATAAGCTGAGGGATGAAATAAACCCTTTCCTCCCCAAGTTACTTTTGACCATGTTTATTATTATTATTATTATTATTATTATTATTATTATTACTATTGTTGTTGTTGTTACAGAGTAGACATCCTAACTAAGCTGGAGACAGAGACTCTTCGTGTCGTACAAACCAGGAAGCAAAGAATGCAGAGGTGCACCAGAGGTGAATGTAATCTCCAAAGACCCACCCCTAGAGGTCTACTTCCACCAGGTAGTACCCACATCCCAAAGATTCCACAACCTCCCGCAACAGCACCACCATCAGGGGAATTAGTGCCCACACACATGAGCCTGTGAGGAGCCTTCACATTCAAACCAAGGCACCCACTCTCTTCCTATTACAGAACAAGACTGAAGGCCTGAGAAGTGAAGTGACCCCTCAAGATCACACAACTAGAAGCTGCTCAGACCAGACCTAGAGATCGGAGCTAATTTAGAAACCGACAAGAGTTCAACTTTCTCCCAGCCTGTGGTTCTAACTTGAGAACATTGCAGCCATTCAGTACGCATTTCTAGAATTTAATGCACATTGGACCGGCTTGTACCTTCTCTAAAGAAACATGATATGAGGCGCGTATGTATTTCAAATAAAAAGCAGCTTCAATTTTTCAAGGTTTATGAAATGAAGCAGCCCGAGGCATGTCTTGCAATGAGGTCGGATTTACACAAAACAAGCTGCCGAGGCCGGGAGACGTTCTCTCATCCCCTGACCTCTGGCAAGTCCCTTCCTCACCCAACAGTTTATTCTCAGCTGTTACACACCAGAGTGGGATCAATGCTCACTGGAGTCTCTCTCTACTCGAAGAAAAATGCTTTAATCAATTAGGTCTGGGCACTAGGCCAACATTTTCACATTCTCACCATAAACCATTCTGTAAGCTAAAGAGAAGGCAGAGGTATTTGGGGTTCACTGAAAGGAGGCTGAGGTGATCTCCCTCTAGGCCATGGAGCCTCTGGATCTCAAGGCCAGCAGGAGCCAGAAGATGGGCAGGCCACTGCTGTAACTTTGCAGGTGGCCGGTAGCCCACACACACAAAAAAACATGTACACACACACACACACATACACACACACACACACACACACCTTCTCAGACCTACACACTAGGGACTGCTGGTCCCGACCCATCGTTTCACAAGGGCACTAAGTCTGGACAGCATCTCTCTTTCATATCTTCAGGAAGAGATCACAGTTGAGATGATAAGCAGCTAATACAACTTCCATGAGGAACTGGGGAGTTGGCTCGACAGGCAAACTGCTTGCTACGAAAGTGTGAAGACGTGGGTTTGAATTCCCTGAATCCACATAAAATCTGGGAGTGGTAGGTCACATCTGTAATGCCAGCCTCCTACAATGAGATGGGAGTGGAGACAGGAGAAACCCCAGAAGCTGGAGGACCAGCTAGCCCAGAACCCACAGCAGGGAAGAGCAAAAGAGAGATTCTGCCTCAAATAAGATAGAAAGCAAAGACCAAGACCTGAGGTTATCCTCCAACCTCCACACATACGCTGTGGCAAGCATTCGCCTGTGCTCACGCACTCACACAGATGTGCGCACCCACAAATACACAAAGTAAATGAATAAATAAAGGCAAAAATTAAAAACTATGAGCTGGAGGAGCTAGAGGAACTCCTTGCATATCCGTCACTCCTTGAGGGAAGCTCAGGAGCCAGTTCCTCACCAGCAATGGGTCCCCAGCTCACCAGGCATCCATCCAGCCTGGTGATGCTCTGTGTACATGGTAGAGCCACCTGGCTGAAGTGGGGGAAAGGAAGCAGGTCAGAAATGGGGCTAGTGGGAATTTCAGAGCATGTGCGGGGAAGGAAGCCTTTGATGGAACTTCCTGGTTCATTCTGAATAGTAATGAGTGGCGTGCAGAAGTCAAGAATTTTATTTCTTGTTTTTCAAAAGCTACATTGATGGGAGCAGGCTCACAATACAAACAGTGGTGATTGCAATCACTTGCTGTTCCCATGGCAACAGACAAGATTAAAAGGGCAAACAACGGAGCTGGAACTCTCTTCAGATTAAACTCTCCCGATTTTAATTGCCAGGCAGCACGCTGACACATGAAATCCCAGACTCTGTTTAACAAAATCAAAACCTCCCCTCTGCTACTGACGGGACTCATTCAGGCTGACCAGTCTAGTCCTCACTCTCCCCATTCAGGACTTGAAGCACCATAAAAAGTCAAGCCTCCAGCACTGGAGTGTTCATTACCTGTCGCAGAGAATGTGTTATGTGGCACCCATTGCTAGTCTCCATTTCGGACACCCCTCTCTCACAGCCACCAGCACCAAGCAGTCTTGTGCTTCCCACTCTGCAGGGGTGGGGGCTGCAACTTGGAGAGATTAGGGTTAAAGTTATGTGCTAGAAAGGGCAGAGCCAAAAACGGCATTCAGTACCATCCCGTCTGTTCCCAGAACCCAGGTACTTTGCCACCGCTGTGCCCCTGGAGGAAGGAACAGAAAAGTGTGGAGTTGGTTGGCTTACAGGGTGGAGTAAGAACAGGAGGGCTGGAGATGGCTGAGCAGTCGACACCTGGTCCTGACCAAACTGTTCCCTGCTAGCCCCTGTCCCACCCCAGAGAACTGCAGTTCTGAGTGAGGGCTCAGCTCTACCTCGGTGCCACTCAGCAGGGTGGCATTGTTGCTGTAGTATTCTTGGGTTTTCTTCATCTCGGTGCCTGCTTTCCCTGGCTCCAGCTTCTTTCTCCCCTGAGTGGTGAGTTTCTGCCTCACACAGCTGCTCCGAGTTTGATCAGCCTGGTTCAAAGCCACCTCCGTAAGCCTAGGGAGGCGCAGCCCTTCAGGAAAACAACACTGAAATAAAACAACAAAGAATTCGCTGGGAAATGATGATTGAACAAGCCACACGGGGCATCTTCTCTCCAGCCCCAGAAAAAAACAAAGTCTTTCTCGAAGCCATATAGCCAGACATTAGTTGTGGCTCAACTTCTTATTGGGCAAGTCCTGTATGCAAAAGAAAACTGCTCCATCATTCCACACAGGGGCATGCAGCAGGTGCTGCCATCAGCAACCACAGAGCAAGATACAAAGTAGCACATGATGCTGGACCACTGATGCTGAGACAAGATACAAAGTAGCACATGATGCTGGACCACTGATGCTGAGACAAGGTCCTAGAATGCTTAGGAAAGGAGCCTTTCCATCACTCACTCAGAGCAGCGACTTACTAAGTGCCCACAGACACCGCAAGTGTGAGTAGAAGGCTGGTTCCTACAGCCTGGAAGCCAGTCTCGTGGGGAAAACAGTAAAAGATACCCCTCGCCACCCCAGATTCCTTGGAGGGGCAAGAAGAAGGGAAATATAACGCAGAAACTGATCTTGGGAATAATGCCTGGGAGGAAGGAGTTAGGAAGAGAGGGGGTTTTTGAAGGTGAGGGGTCTCCCTTGAAAACAAATGGCCCAAGCCAGGCAAGGCAACCAGCTGGAGTAGGCTAAAATGATGGCCTGTACGAAAGCTCTGATTCCTTACTCCCGTGTGCTGCATGGCCTGTGCAGCCCTGCTCACAGCATTGGTTAGTAGGCTGGAACCCTGGAAGAAGGGGAGCTTGAACCTGGCAAAGGGTACATTATTGGAGACAGGATGATGTGTGTATCAATCACTCAGCCACAGCAACACTTGGCATGCTATTCAGCTAAATGCACGTAGAGATGATGCTTGTTCCATGGTCTGAAATCTCCACTGTGCCCACAGTGAAGCAATTAAATTGGAATTAATGTTTGAGTATCTGTTTATAGAGCTGCTTCAGGCTTAAACACACCCTTTCTTTTATTACACGCTAATTGCCAGGTAGGATATTTTAGAAAGAAATATAGTATTTTTTTCTGCAAATCTGCACTTTTTTAAGAACAAAGACCTCTGTCTCTCTCTGTCTCTCTCTCTGTCTTTCTCTGTCTCTCTCTGTCTCTCTGTCTCTCTGTCTCTCTCTCTCTCTCTCTCTCGTGTGTGTGTGTGTGTGTGTGTGTGTGTGTGTGTGTGTGTGTGTGTGTAGTGGGTGGGTGTGTGTAGTGGGTGGGTGTGTACGTCAACCATGGGTGTTTTCCTCTGACACCAGGGTTACAGACTCATGCTGCCACACATGGCTTTTAAGTGGGTTCCGAGGCTTGAACTCGGGTTCTCACACTTACACAGCAAGTACCTTATGTGCTGAGCTGTCTCTCCAGCCCCCAAAGCTACAAGCAATTTTAACAAACAAATTTTATAACTACCTCATATAAAAATGCTGTTACGACTCAGACCCTCATTCAGATAAGGGGGGCCCTGTGTGGCTTCTGGTCCGACCATCCTAAAGCATGCATTGCAGAAGACTCAGAACTGTGCTCTGCCGAGCTGTAATGAACATCAGGTAACCAGGTTCCTTCCCTCTGTTCCCAGCCTCACATCTCTCTAAATGGTTTGTGCTACACTTAGTCATTTTAGTTTTTCTTCACACAAAACACAAATGCACATTCCTTCCCCAGTGGATTTTTAACGTGGCTGCAGCAGACTGAGAGAGAGAAAAAAACCCACTGGTGACGGATGCTCCCTTATAGTGAGATTCAAGCTAAAATTGAAAATCAAGAGCTGATCTTTGTGTACTTTTCAAATGGATGTGTTTTTAAATTGGCAATTTGAAAAATAAAATCAGCTTGAACAATACAGTGCAAAGGGGGAACAGGCTGGGGGTGTCATTATAATCCTAATTAGACGCTTCCTCCCCCTCTATTCAGATTGACTTATAGAACAATCTTGGTTTTAATGGGAAGATCTCCTTCCTTCTCTAGATTCTCTTCCTGCTGAGCCATCTCTCAGCCTCCAAAGCTACAAACAGTTTTAATAAACAAACTTTAGAACTACCTAATGTAAAAATGGCTCCAACCTTCAAACAAGGGGCTGTGCCAGGCAGTGGTGGCACACGCCTTTAATCCCAGCACTTGGGAGGCAGAGCCAAGCGAATCTCTGTGAGTTTGAAGCCAGCCTGGTCTACAGCAAGATCCAGGACAGGCACCAAAAACTACACAGAGAAACCCTGTCTCGGAAAAAAAACAAAAACAAAAACAAAGGGCTGTGATTACTGCTGTGGAGTTTTGCTTACCTTGGGGTAGGCTGCAAGGTCCTGGAGAACATGAACTCAGAGGGGCTAAGACAGGGTCACTGTCTCTTGCTACTAAACAGAATTGCTGCCCAAACACAGTAGAATCCCCTGAGAAACACAATGGCTGTTCTTCTGTTTCTTTATTTCAAATGCCCTGAGTGCTCCAAAGACAAATGGGAATTAAGGTTTTACACTATTGAGGGTACCTGGAAGAACATGCAGGGCGCAGGGGGTTGGGTACAGCAGCCTTCCTGTCACCGTGGTACAGGCACGTCCCCACCCCAGCTGAATGCGTTGCTGTGTCTGGCACTTAAGTGGCTTTGTGGATCTGAATTTTTGGCAGTGTGAGTAGAAATGTAAGGGCTCCCCAGAAAATGTCAGGCTTGGATAGTTTGAGAGTCGGGAAACCCACATTGGGACTGTAAAAGGTATCATAGAACACAGCTGTGAACTGGAAAGACAAGAAGGGAAATACAAAGCTTGATGTGAGAATGCATGCCTGTCACCCCAACACATGAGAGGCTGAGACAGGGGGATAGGGAGTTTGAGGCCAGCCTGAGCTACACAGTGAGAAGGTGGCTTGAACTCAACCTTGTCTCAAAAGGAAGAGAAGGAAAGGGGAGGGGGAGGGAAGGGGGAGGAAAGGGAAG
>CABHPH010121383.1:0-20559 GCA_902168325.1 Peromyscus nudipes | reverse complement strand
ATATATATAATAACAGTATTCCTGCCTTAGTATTGGATACAAAGAATTATCAGTCCCTCAAGGAGTTTATTAGTCTGGATAATGCTTTTATAGTCCTGACTTAAATGGGATATATCAAGCTGTATTTATAAAGAAATACTCTTTTCTATGTGATCAATAAACTTAATGTGTTATTCAACTTTCTGTTTCTCTAAGATGTCTGACAGGATATTTATGCAGTAAAAATCTATGTGTCTTAGTTTGTGGTTCTGAATTTTCATGTAGGACATTAAGTGTTCTCTTTATTAGGACTTCTGGTGAAGATGGAGTATAAATATATTCAGGGTGGTAGGGAGGAAGGAAAGAAGGGAAGGGGATAAAATGTATAAAGAAAGTATATTACTCACATTGGAGGATATCCTTGCTCTGACCTAGAATTCTTCCACTAGGCCACTATGACAAATTTCACAGTGAAGGGCTTAAACTTTCCCACGTTTACAACTGAATTTAGGTTTCAGTTCTGTGAGAGGGGCAAAATAGGTGTCTCTCCCAAAAAAGGGCCATTAACCAACAACACCCTTACATTCAGGGATGAAGGAGAGAACATGTACAGGGCCTGGGCCAGTCCCACAATGTCTCAAGGACAAATCCTGTAAACCCGCCCCCACCCTGACTTCTGAGTCACATCTGGACTTACCCAAACTTGCTCAAGTATGTCCCAAAATGGTAAAACTGAACCTCAGATAATTAAAAGTATACTAGTGTAACTGCCGCTTGTTTGACCAATTATGCTGGAGATGACCTAATGTGGGGGTCCCCAAAACATCTTGACCACACAGCTGCCATGACAGGCTTAGAGGCCCAGACACAGCTTCTGGCAGGCAACACCTGGACCTAAGAAAAGCCATAAACTGACCCCACCCAGTGGGGCCTGCATCTAAGAGGAAATACCTGACATTCCAAATATTCCCTATACCCCTAGACAAATGTCAGCCAATCAAGATCCTGAACCCTGGAAATCCCCTAACCCCAACCTCTGCTATGGAAAAAAACCCACCCTGCCTGGGCTCTGGGCTCTCTGCTCTCACTGGTGCATCTGACAGCATGCCCAAGCTCAGAGCTTGAAAATAAAGGCTCTTTGCTTTTACATAGAGGATTCAGTCTCTGTGGTGGTCTTTTGGGGGTCCCTGTGATCTGGGCATAACACTACCTGTTCCTGAAATTCCCCTAGCAGTGCTTAAAAGGAGCCTGAATGTACTGCTCAGGGTCATCGCCATTTTGTACAGGTGTTCGAATTGCATGCTAGTAAATAAATGTTCTTTGTTCTTGCATACTATTTGAGTAATGGGGTCTTCCTTCAGCATTTTCTTGGACCCTTACAACAGCACCCACATTGACAGTGCTTTGTAAATTAATCCTTTAAATATGACACACAAATCATAACATCTACCTTAATTTTTATAATAGCAAGGAATATTTGAGCAATCTCTTCACCACCAGTGACATGAATGGTTTAAATTCATTCTTTGTGTGTGTTTTAAGTACTACTTGACATAATTTCTGATGTGTAATTGACTTTTCCTGTGGAGACAATATATATATATATATATATATATATATATATATATGTCTACTAACCATAGGAATGTAGCTCATGATGGACCAAAATGAAGACACCATCAGAAGTCCCACTAGGAGAACCAATGATTTTAGTGAGGTATCTTACGGGAATGTGGTTGAGGAGTTATTTTTAGGACCAGAAATGCTTCCAAACAGCTGCATAAAGAAAACTCACCCCAGCTCATAAAAACTGGAAACATGAAGAACACTCTGTGGCCTGTAGGTATCTAGACAGGTTAGAAAGTCCAATTTTCATGTGTCTCAATGTGAACTTCTTTTTAGGCAACTCAACTGGTTTTTGTTTCTTCTATGCAGGTGGCTTCTCTCTGCTTCTTCAAGGTGGCCTAGCTTGTCTGAGAGTCTTCTTTGTGGCTTGTCTTCTCTGAAAGTGACTCAGCCTTTAATGGCTGAGCCATTTGGTGGTGCACATCTTTAATCCCAGCACTTGGGAGGTGGAGGCAGGTGGATCTCTGTGAGTTCGAGGCCAGCCTGGGCTACCAAGTGAGTTCCAGGAAAGGTGCAAAGCTACACAGAGAAACCCTGTCTTGAAAAACCAAAAAAAAAAAAAAAGTTTAATGTATGACAATATATGCTACAACACATTTCACTTTAGGTATGTTATACTAGCAAATATATAAGAAATGGATTATCTTTATTGAAAAATTAAAGTCTATGCACAAACTAGTATTTATAATAATCCCATCTACAAATATTATAGAAAAATCATTTAGGATGGGTAGCATTAAGAATGAAGCTCTAAATAATACAAAATTATTATTTTGAAAAGCAGAAATGTTGATAAGCCTTAGGTTAAAATTATGTTTAGAATTATCACTTGTTATAATATACATATATTAATAAGCTTAGATATTCCTAAATACATAAATATATCCTGTCCAATGTGTATAATGTCATTTGTAAACAATTTTTGAGAGTTGATCATGTTTAATTTTTCATCAGTCACACATTTTGGAATTCCTTTATCTAGAATGAATATGCAATTTTATCCTCATGCTTAGCTCTTTTGGAATACTTTTTGTACTGTCATCAATCATACATTAATTCTTAAAATTGTTTATATAACTTATTGTTCCCTTTCTCCCTATTGCAGGATGCTCTTCTACTTTAAGAAGATGGACATGATGTAGAGGAAATGGAAAGTGAATGGGAGGAGTGAGAAAGGTAAAATGAGATAGAAGGAAACCTAATTAAATTAAAATTACATTTGGAGATTGTCATCATTTTACTTATTTCTTATTCCAAACAACAAAAACTTTCATTGGTGCAGTTATTTAGCAACTGTAGAAAAATATATCTTCAGAACTTGACAAGGAAGCAGTATAGTCTCTGAAAGCTTAAGAAAATATATAGCCAGGTTTCTTTACGCAGTTGCCCTATGCAATCAATATTCTCAAGAGTTGGACAAACAGAAAGCTAGATCACTGAGATTTGCCATCATGATAAGGGGTTATACCTCTTGTATTTTTAGAAATATATACATAAATATATGTAGTATCACTGCCAATGTGAACCTAAAATACATGTCTCTGTTATAGAATGAAGTGATTCTGAAAATAAGACTAAAGTATATATAGATAAAGGATGATGCTAAAAATGCATACTCTTATCACAAGCTCTATCCTAGTACACACAATAGGAGTAAATTTGTGTTAGAGTTATTCTCCTTGCCCAAAAGCACTCCAATAATTGGAAATCCATACAATATTCCCCAAATCACTTAGTTCCTGAGACTTTAAAATCAGAAAACTCTGTTTAGTCATGATGCTATAAAGAAGATTTTAACAATTCATTACAAACTTTTGCTCAAGCATGTTATCAAATTCCCAGATAAAATGTGTTACCCATATAGGTAGGGTACAGTTACACAGTATTGCCTCTCAGTGAGATGTTACATGCTCCTTTTCTTAGTAAAATGCAATTATATTCAAATAGACATTGAATCATTTCATGTTACTAAATGATAATTTATTTTATATTTATTACATTAATCAGAATTGCACACTTTTGCTATTCTTTTTCTAAATATTGTTTGTAATAGCATTTACAAATGAAAGAAATTTGGATTTTAGATAGTAGCTGAATCTATTTTTTTTCTGATATGTGCATTGCCTATGTATGTGTACATGAACGCAGGTACCCATGGAAACCAGAAGAGGCCACAGATCTCTAGTGGTTGAGGTTACATGTGATTTTTAATTGCTGGACATGGTATCTGGAAACCTAAGTAAGGTCTTTTCTGAATGCAGCAAGCACTCTTAACTGCTGAACTGTCTCTTTAAATGTATACATCTATAACTTCTTCTTTCAGTGTAAACTGAGAGGCAATGTTCCTAGAGAATAAATCCTGCAGTAATAAAAAAGGAAATGATCATCTTCATGCAGTTTTTGGAAACTTAAGGTATACAAAAGCCATTTTACTAAAAAAAATAATAAAATAAAATGAGCAAGGAGTACTAAACTAAATGCACAAAGGGATGGTAAAGGAAAATAATGTGTATGTGAAAAATTAGAATTATATGCATTGGTAGCTTTCCAGTTATTAAAGAAAATATGTGAGATGACAATCTGGAAAGGGGAAGGTTTGTTTTGGTTCACAGTTTCAGAACTTTCTAATGCACTTGGGCCTGTGGGGTGCTGTACAACACTGTGAGAGGACATGGACATGACAGGGAGGATTCCTTATATGTAAGCATGTAAATAAAGAAAAGAGAGAGGGAGGAAGAAGAAAACAGAGCTCCTCTTTGAGGTAATGTTGCAAATGACATAAAATCTCCCTGAAATCCTATCATTTAATCATTCTACTATCTTCCAACAACCCAAATGTATTTTTAACAGAAGAACTTAGAAAGCACTCATACCTAAGCTCTAGTCATATTAAAAAGGCAACAAATGATTGCAAAATGAAATAATATTTTTTTTAAAAAAACAATTTTTCTTACCAGGTGGTGGTGGCGCACACCTTTAATCCCAGCACTCGGGAGGCAGAGCCAGGTGGATCTCTGTGAGTTTGAGGCCAGCCTGGTCTACAGCATGAGATACAGGATAGGCACCAAAACTACACAGAGAAACCCTGTCTCAAAAAACTAATAATAATAATAATAATAATAATAATAATAATAAATTTTTCTCTTCTTTATAAAAACTCAGAAATCAAAAATCTAAGTAATTTACCCCTAGACAAGTGTATACTAATTTCTTAAAGAGTAGTGTACCCTATTCTTCACTGACCTCAAAAG
Source organism: Peromyscus nudipes (assembly GCA_902168325.1). NCBI lineage: Eukaryota > Metazoa > Chordata > Mammalia > Rodentia > Cricetidae > Peromyscus > Peromyscus nudipes. The sequence continues at coordinate 15,703 of CABHPH010121383.1, read as the reverse complement.
AATAATACTCAACTTCATATGAAAAAGCAAAAAACCCAGGATAGCTGAAACAGTCCTGTACAATAAAAGGACTTCTGGAGGTATCACCATCCCTAACTTCAAGCTCTACTATAGAGCTATAGTAATAAAAACAACTTGGTATTGTCATAAAAAAAGTGGATCAATGGAATCAAATTGAAGACCCTGACATAAATCCACACATCTATGAACACTTGATTTTTGACAAAGAAGCCAATATTATACAAAGGAAAACAGGAAAGCATCTTCAACAAATGGTGCTGGCTAACTGGATGTTGGCATGTAGAAGAATGCAAAATGATTCATATTTATCTCCCTGCATAAAACTCAAATCCAAGTGGATCAAAGACGTCAACATAAATCCAGCTACACTGAACATGATAGATGAGAAAGTGGGAACTATCCTTGAACACATTGGCATGGGAGACTATTTCATGAATAGAACACCAGTAGCACAGACACTGAGACAATTAACAAATGGGACCTCCTGAAACTGAATAGCTTCTATAAAGTGTAGCTGAAGTTTTCCTGTGTCCCAGCCTGCTGGCAGTTGGGACAAATCTCTCCCACTCGCGTCCCCCAAGTAAACACACAGAGACTTATATTACTTATAAACTGTAAGGCCATGGCAGGCTTCTTGCTATCTGTTCTTATATCTTAAATTAATCCATTTTTATTAATCCATAAGTTGCCACATGGCTCGTGGCTTACCCGTATCTTACATCATGCTTCTCCTCGCAGCTGGCAGCATCTCCTGACTCAGCCTTCTTCCACCCAGCATTTTCCTCTCTCCTTGTCCCACCTACATTATACTTCCTGCCTGGCTACTGGCCAATCAGCATTTTATTTATCAATCAATCGTAGCAGCATATATTCACAGCATACAGGACATCCCACAGCAGTAAAGCAAAGGACACTGTCAAGACAAATGGCAGCCTACAGAATGTGAAAAGATCTTCACTAACCCCTGACATATGACAGAGGGCTGATCTCCAAAATATATAAATAACTCAGGAAATTAGATATCAAAATACCAAATAATCCAATTTAAAAAATAGGATACAGATCTAAATAGAGAATTCTCAACAGAAGAATGTCAAATGGCCAAAATAAACGTAAAGAATTTTTCAACATCCTTAGTGTAGGGAAAAGGGTCTGGCTAGAGAAACCCACCCGACCTTGGAGCCCAGAATTAGGGAATTAGGGAAGGATGGCTCAGATACAGCCAGTGAGAGAAACACAGTTTAGCTCAGATCAGAGCCATCTCTGCCCCTGTCCAACTGACTTGTGAAATCAACCAATCATAGAGCAGGACAGCAGAATCCTGGCCCTAGGGCTCAGGACTAGGGAAAGAAACACAGCCTGTGTTTGGGACCTGGGCCAGAGAAATGAAGCAAGGAAACATGCCCTGACTCTGAAACTAGTACCAAAATAACACTCTTGGCCCCTAGAATCAGAGTCAGTGGATGAAATGTGCCCTGGCCTTAGAGGTAGTGTCAAAAAGCCAAGAAGGGCCAGTGAAAGAAACACAGTTTAGCTCAGATCAGAGCCACCTCTGCCCCTGTCCAACTGACTTGTGAAATCAACCAATCACAGAGCAGGACAGTAGAATCCTGGCCCTAGGGCCCAGGCCCAGGGAAAGAAACACAGCCTGTGTTTGGAACTTGAGCCAGAGAAGTGAACACTTTATCCCCAAACCCAGAACCCAGGAAATATGCCCTGACTCTGAGACTAGTACCAAAATAACAGTCTTGGCCCCTAGAATCAGAGTCAGTGAAAGAAATGTGCCCTGGCCTTAGAGGTAGTGTCAAAAAGCCAAGAAGGGCCAGTGAAAGAAACACAGTTTGGCCCTGAAATCAGGGCCATCTCTGCCCCTTGCTCACAAAACTGGCCAATCCCTGGGCAGAAATAAACTAAGCAATCACAGTTGACTCCGCCCCCTAGACATCCTATATAAACCACCCTGCCTGGTCAGTTGTGAGCTGTTCTCTCCACCCTGGTAGAGGCAGCTACTCTCCTGGACTCCTCCTTCCCAAATAAACCTCTTTCTCAAAAGAGTATTGGGTGAAGACCTTCATTGACAGCTGAATAGAAGAGCCTTGCTGGGACGTCCCATAGTGGACTGATCAAGGGGGAACTGAACAGAAGAACCTTGCTGGGACGTCCCATAGTGGACAGAGTGAGAAAGAGCTGGTAACACTGAGCCAGAGATTGTGGCTCTCCAGGAGAGGAGCAGGATTGCTGTGTCCTGTGGGGAAACCATCCCCCATCATACCATCATACCAGGTATATCCTGACTCTTCTTCCTGAAGAGTCAGGATACCCTTCCTTGCTGAAGCAGTTCCAGGCCTGACTCTCCCAAGAAGTCAGAAAACCTTCCTTTCCAAGGTTGGGCTGTTTCTTTGCAGTCCCAGCCATCACTGCTGTGCTAAACAGCTTCAGGTGTCCGGGACACCTTCAGGGCAGAGCTCTTGTCCTGAGTAGCTCTGAGGTGTCCGGGATAACTCGCCCTCTAGGGTTGAACTGTCTCCTTGCAGTTTCAGCAATCAATTTACTAACATTTTGGTGTTAAAACCCGGGACACCAAACCCAGAGCTTTTGCAGTTTACTTACACTTAGTCACCAGGGAAACACAAAACAAAATGACTCTGAGGTACCATCTTACACCTGTCAGCATGGCTAAGATCAAAAATTATGATGACAGCTTATGCTGGAGAGGATGTGGAGTAAGAGGAACACACCTCCACTGCTGGTGGGTATGCAAACTGGTACATCCACTTTGGAAATCAATATGGCAGTTTCTCAGAAAAATGGGAATCATTCTACTTCAAAACACAGCTATACCAATCATGGGCATATACCCAAAGAAGCTCAATCATACCACAAGGACACTTGCTCAACTATATTCATAGCAGCCTTATTCATAATAGCTAGAACCTGGAAACAAATTAGATACCCCTCATTTGAAGAATGGATAAGAAAAATGTGGTAAATTTATACAATGGAGCATTACTTAGCTGTAAAAAGTAATGACCTTATGAAATTTGCAGGCAAATGGGTAGAACTAGAAGAAATCATTCTGAGTGAGGTAACCCAGACCCAGAAAGACGAACACAGTGTGTTGCCAGGAGTCATGTGACTTCTTCAGGGATAAGGCCCAAGCATAGCATTATAACAAGGCCGATGGATACTTTGCTATATAATTTTGGGCCTGACCCCAGGAGCATATGTGTTACCTGGTCTCCTTGCTTTCATTATACAAACCATATTGCTGGCTGCCTCTAGATTCACTTTCTCAGAGCTATGGATAAAAAAGGTATTATATAATGAAAACATCCCCCTCATGACTCTCCTCTGGTTGAGCCAGAGAGAATGTTGTTAAAAATATACCATGGACCTGATTCAGCTCCTAAAGCCTTTGATGTTTCAAGTGTGACCATGAATTCAGGCTTCTTAAGAGCAGGATGTTGTCTCTCAAATGTACCCTGTGACTAGCCTAAAAGAGTCACAGTAGTTCATGATAATATTATAAATATGCATAACTGTTCTGGAGAAAGTGATTTTAAGCACAAGAGTCAAGGAAATATGCTAATAAATAAATGATGTCAGGTGTTAATGGGAACAGTCTAGGAAAAAGGGATTAAAGCAGAATCATAGAAATCCACAATGACCTCATTTCTAACAGCTGTACCAATACTGTAGGAAGTTGAGAGGAAGAAGACACAAGAAAAAGGGATAAGCAGTGCCAACTATTGAGAGAAAGCTTTTAAGTTATGTTGCTTACAGAATGATAGAGAAAAAAAAACTGGTATATCTCGCATAGGCGGTAGACTAGTACAGAATGTAGAATGAATTGATTCAGCTTCAGGTGGTGAGTTGATTGTGGGACTTAGATTTTACCAGAGGTAAATTTTAACCACTAAAGGCAAAACTCTCTTTCACTTTGCATGATGCTATAACTACAAATGCTGCCAACATTGTTCTACTTGTAGGTGTGTCTAGTTAGAAAACATCCTTTGTCACTTGCAATACTGCTTATACTTCTAACACTAGAGCTAGGAATCAAGTAGGTAATGGTTACTGGTGGGAAAGTTGGAGGACAGAAGGGGAATGGGGTAAAGGAACAAACTGGCAAATATTTTAACCATTATTAGAAACATAGGAAACAAATTTGATTGTAAAACTGTTCATGCAAATTATTGAAATAGTATAAATAAAAATAGCCCAGGCTATCTGGGGCCACTTGTTTGAAACATGTGGTCATAGTTTCTTTGATGTGCTGACTTCTCACATCCATCTCAGGTCATTGAACCCATTTGGAGCAAGGCTTCCTGCAGTATGTACTCACTCATAAGTGGATATTAGGAGTAAAGTACAGGATAACCAACCTGCAATCTACAGCCCCAGAGAGGCTAGATAACAAATAGGGCCCAAAGATGGATGCATGGGTTTCCCTGGAAAGGGGAAATAGAGGAGATCTCCTGGGTAAATGGGGGCAGGGTTGGAGGGGAATGGGGGATGAGAACCTGATGGAATGGGTTGGGCCAGCTAGGCCAGGGAGGCATGTTGCGGGCTTGATGTAGGAGGAGAGTAATGAAAGAAACATCTTAATGGTTGGGCATTTCAGGGTTAGGAAGAAACCTGGTGCCAGAGAAACTCCCAGGAATCCACAAAGATGACCCTAGCTAAGACTCCTAGCAATAGTGGAGAGGTTGCTTGAACTGGCCATCTACTGTAATCAGATTGGTGACTACCCTAATTGTCATCAGAGTGCCTTTATCCAGTAACTGATGGAAGCAGATGCAGAGATCCACAGCCAAGCACTGGGCCGAGCTCTGGGAGTCCTCCTGAAGAAAGGGAGGAGGGATTTTGAGAGCCAGGGAGGTCAAGGTCAAGATGGAGGAACCCACAGACACAGCTGACCTGAGCTTGTAGGAGCTCATGGACTCTGGACCAACAGTTAGGGAGCCTGCAAGGGACAACCTAGGCCCTGTGCATGCATGTAACAGTTGTGTAGCTTGGTCTGTTTGTGAAGCTCCTAGCAATGAGAAAAGGACCTGTCCCTGGTGCTTAGCTCACTTTTGAGAACCTGTTCCCCATGCTGGGTTACCTTCTCCAACCTTTATGCAGGGGGAGGATCTCGTCTTACCTCAACTTGATGTGTCATGCTTTGTTTAAGCCCATGGTAGGCCTGCCACTTTCTGAATGGTGATGGAGGAAGAACGGATGGGGAGGGGTAGATGGGAGTTGGGGGAAGGGAACTAGGAAAGAAGAGGGAGGGGAAACTGGTTGTTATGTAAAATAAATGAAAAATATTAATTAAATAAAAACAAGTAAATAAAAATTTTAAAAATGAAAAATGAAGAAAGAGTTGTGTACCTATATAATCCAATTCCAGCATATGGAGGCATCATGGCTTAAAGCTTGGCACCCTAGCTGCTACATTAAAAATTAAACGTATGAGTGGATAAGCTTATTTCACTTGCACGTAATTTATCACTCTTACAATGGGAAATGTAATCTAAAATACAGAAACAGTTACATAAACCAAACAGAAAAACATCAATTTACAAATAGTAATAATATCTAAGACCCAAAAACGACAACATGAAAGACAATGACAAAAATAGACATTGAGTATTGAATCCTGGAAATATCACTTTGAATACATAGTTTATGATACAAAGCAAAAGAGGGTTGCTATTGGCACATGGACAACCTACCTATTTTCACATCCATAAAGAAAACTGAATCTCTCTCTCCCAGTAACCATTAAATACCAATAAATCCTTACCGAGGTTTTCATCTTCATAAGCCCATCTGCCATCTATCTTGTAATTTATGATGACTTGGTTTTATGCAGACCTTGTGTATGTAGCCACAGCAGACATGAGTTCCTGTGTGCAACTGGACTTTCCTATCCAGAAAACTGTTTTGCAGCAGCAGTCTTATGAAACCTTTGACTCCTGTACTCCTCCTGCTCCTTCTTCCACAATGTTCTCTGACCTCGAGTTGAAGCACTATCATCTAGATATGCGGTATGGTAGGGGGCTGGGGAAGGAATTGGAGCAAAGGGATCAGGAATGGATTTGACCAAAACATATTATATTGTATACCTGTATAAAATTCATTCTCTCTCTCTCTCTCTCTCTCTCTCTCTCTCTCTCTCTCTCTCTGTCTGTCTCTCTCTCCCTCCCTCCTTCCTCTCTCATCTCTCTCCAGCTTTAGAGAGGTTTTTTCTCTTATTCTCTCATCCCAACTGCAGTTTCCCATCCCTCCACTCTTCCCAGTCCTCCCCGACACTTCTCCTCTCCATCAGATCCATTTCTTCTCTGTTTCCATTAAAAAAAGAGCAGGTCTCCCAGGGATATTCATCAAACATGGCCTAACAAGATACAATAAGACTAGGCACAAAACCTCTTATGGAGGCTGGATGAGACAACCCAGTAGGAGGAAAAGGGGCCCAGGAACAGGAAAAAGTCAGAGACACACCCTACTGCCACTGTTAGGAGTCCCACAAGGACACCTGGGTACACAACCATAACATCTTATATGCAGAGTTCCTAGCTCAGACCCATATGGGGTCTGTGATGTTGGTTCAGTCTCTCTGATACCCAATGAGCCCTGCTTAGTTAACTCTATGGGCTGTGTTCTCCTGGTGCTCTGACATCTCTGACTTCTACAATCCTTCTCCCTTTCTTCTGTGAGGTTGCCCTGGCTTTGCATAGTGTTTGTATGTGGGTCTCTGCATCTGCTCCCATCAGGTGTTGGATGACACCTCTCTGCCTACAATTAGGCTAGGCACTGATCTATGAGTAGAGCAGAATATTATTAGTAAACATGTCTTTACTTATTTCCCCAATCATGTTGTCTCCTGGGTCTTTGAGCTGTCTAGCCTGTGGTTCCTGGCCATCCAAGCTGTGTCAGGCTCCCTCTCATGGCATGGGCTTCAAGTTGGATCAATCATTGGGTGTCTACTCCCCCAAATTCTGTGCCACCATTATCCAAAACAACCTTGGAGGCAGGAATGTTTTGTAACTGGATTGGTGTCACAGTCCCACTGCTGGAAGCCTTGCCTGGTTATATAAGGTGGCTGGTTCAGCGTCTGTATTCCCTATTACTAGGATTCTTCACAAGGCTAATTGTAGTTGTTTTTTTTCTTTCTCTTTGGGGGCCTGCCACCCAGCTCCCAAATAAATACATAGAGATTTATTCTTACTTATGAATGCCTGGCCTTAGCTTGTTTTGTTTCTAGTCAGCTTTACTAACTTAAATTATCCCATTTCCCTTTAACTACATTCTACCTGTGGACTTTTTACCTCTCTTTATTCTATATATCTTGCTTTCCTTCTTATTCCATGGCTGGGTGTGGCTGGGTGTGGCTGGGTGCCTGGTTCCTTGTGTCCTCCTCTCCTTCTTTTCTTGTTCCTCCCCTTCTCTCTCTCTCTCTCTCTCTCTCTCTCTCTCTCTCTCTCTCTCTCTCCTAGATTTTTCCTCCTATTTATTCTCTCTGCCTGCCAGCCCCATCTATCCATCTTTTCTGCCTAGCTACTGGCCATTTAGCTCTTTTTTAGATCCATCAGGTGTTTTAGGCAGGCAAATAACAACACAGCTTTACAGAGTTAAACAAATGCAACATAAAAGAGTGCAACACATCTTTGTATCATTAAACAAATATTCCACAGCATAAATGAATGTAACACATCCTTAAAAAGTATTTCACAGCTGGTAACTCTCAAAGATTGCAGGGAGTTTTCTCTGCAGAAAGTTTCTGCACTGCCCTCCAAATGAGATTTTTAAATTAAAAGATGCATACAGTATATTTTGATTATGGTCCTCACCCCCATTTTCTTCAGTACCCTCCCCACATCCCTACCATCAAACACCATACCTTCTTTCTTTCTCACATTTAGAAAGCAGGAAAATAAATTGCAAACAAATCAGCATGTTTTAAATATAATCAGCAAAAAGCACGAGAAACACACACGCACATCCATAAAACACACAATAAGAAAACATAATATTGAATAGGTATGGGTAGAGCAGACAGCCTTGTCTTGTTCCTGATTTTAGTGGAATCGCTTTGAGTTTCTCTCCATTTAATTTGATGTTGGCTGTTGGCTTGCTGTAAATTGCCTTTTTTACGTTTAGGTATGTTCCCTGTATTCCTGATCTCTCCAAGAACTTTATCATGAAGGGGTGTTGGATTTTGTCAAAGACCTTTTCAGCATCTAGTGAGATGATCATGTGGTTTTTTTCTTTGAGTTTGTTTATATGGTGTATTACATTGACAGACTTTCGTATGTTGAACCACCCTTGCATCCCTGGGATGAAGCCTACTTGATCATGGTGGATAATTGTTTTGATGTGTTCTTGGAGTCTGTTTGCCAGTATTTTATTGAGTATTTTTGCATCAATGTTCATAAGGGAGATCGGTCTGTAGTTATCTTTCTTTGTTGCATCTTTGTTTGACTTAGGAATCAGGGTAACTATAGCCTCATAGAAGGAGTTTGGTAATGTTCCTTCTGTTTCTATCGTGTGGAACAATTTAAAGAGTATTGGTATTAACTCTTCTTTGAAGATCTGGTCCTGGGCTTTTTTTTGGTTGGGAGACTTTTAATGACTGTTTCTATTTCCTTAGGGGTTATTGGTTTATTTAAATAGTTTATCTAGTCTTGATTTAACTTAGGTATGTGGTATCCAGAAAATTATCCATTTCTTTTAGATTTTCCAGTTTTGTGGAGTACAAGTTTTTGAAGTATGACCTGATGATTCTTTGGATTTCCTCAATGTTAGTTGTTATGTCTCCCTTTTCATTTCTGTAGACTACTAGCAATGGTTGAGAGAGTGCCTGAGCTGACCTGTTGTGGTGATTGGATGGCCGAACACCCTGACTGTCATGATAGAATTCTCATCCAGTGTCTGATGGAAGTGGATGCAGAGATCCATGGCCGAGCCCCAGGTGGAGCTTCGGGAATCCAATTGGCAAGAGAGAGGAGGGATTGTATGAGCGAAAGATGTTGAGACCATGGTTGGAGGAAGCACAGGGACAAATAGCCAAACTAGGGAAGCACATGAACTGTGAACCAATGCCAGAGGAACCCCCATGGAACTGGACCAGGCCCTCTGGATAAGTGAGACAGTAGATTAGCTTGAACTGTTTGGGAGGCCATCAGACAGTGGAGCCAGGACCTGTCCTTGGTGCATGGGCTGATATTTTGGAGTCTGGGGCCTATGTTGAGACACTTTGCTCAGCCTTGATGTAGGGAGGAGGGGACTGGACCTGCCTTGGCTGAGTCTGCCAGGCTGGGCTGACTCCCCAGGAGAAACCTTGCCTTGGAGTGGGGGGTGAATTGGGGGGGAGGGCTGGGTGTGGGAGGAGGGAGGACGGGGGAATCCATGGCTGATATGTGAAAATAAGTTAATTATAAAATAAAATACTATAAAAAAGAAAATATAATATACAAGCAAACACAAGACAAAAATTTCACAAATAAAGTAATATGAAAAAAAACACCATTGAGTTTCTGTTGTGTTGGCCTTCATGCTAGGCATCAGCCTACCTTTAAGTATGGTTTACATACCCTAAGATACCACAATGGAGAAAGTGATTTTCCCTTTGCAAGTGGTTGTCAATTGGAGATAAGTACCTTGGTTGGGGATGGGAGCTCATACCCATCTCAGCACTGGAACCCTTTCTGGCTTCAATCTCTCTGGTCCTCTTCATGTTCCTACAGTCTCTGTAAGTTCATATGTGCATCAGTAGTGTTACATTTTGGATTTTAGAATCTTTGTGACAACTCTTCCTCATAGTTCCCCAAGCCCTGAGGGGAGAGGTTTGTTGAAGACATCCCTTTTAGGACTGAGTGTCCCAAGGTCTCTCACTCTCTGAACATTATCCACTTTTGTGGATCTCTGTATTAGTTCACAAGTACTACACAAAGAAACTTCTCTGTTGATATCTGAATGAGACACTGATCTATGAGTACAGCAAAATGTAATTAGGAGTCATTTTATTGCTATATTCCTTTAACAGAAAAATAGTATCTGGCTTACCCCTAGGCATATGATCTGTCCACTTTCAGGTTCTTAGCCATCCTAGAAGTGTCAGACATGGCTTCCATCTTGTGGAATGCACCTTAAATCCAATCAGATGTTAGTTAGTTACTCCCATAAGCTTTGTGCCATTATTACACCACCATATCATACAGACAGGACACAGCTGTAGATCTCAGGTTTTGTAACTAGGTTGGTGATCATCTTTCTCCTCTGGTGGCATGCAGAGTACCTTTCATTACCATGAACACAAGTCAGTAGTGGTAAAATTTCTAGCTAGGCACCAGCTCTACTTCTCATGTTCAATGAGATATGTAAGTGTTTTCTTCAGTAGTAGGGATGTACCATCAGTTCATGGAGAACAACTGATATCCTTGGCAATAGCTTGAATTTTTTGTGGGGGGGAGATTCCATGGGACCCCTTTGGCTGATAACTTAATTGAATGTAACCAGTTCTTGGCAGTTGAACGTTCACTTGGTTGGGAATAAGATCTTGTTGTGGCTTTGTCTCTGTCAGTTATTTGGTGACTCCTCCATTTAGATTTCTTTCACATATGTACATATATTTAAGAAGCTTCTACAGTAATAGGATTTCTTATGACCCTTGATATGGCTTCCACTACTCGTTGTTCCCCCTTATATTATATTTCTCTCCTTTGACTTCTTACCTTCCCATCCTCATTTAATCTCTCTGTCATAGTCTGCCCCACACTTCTCCATAAGTATATATGTTACTTCCCATTTTTGAGATATTCACACCTCCCCCTAGTTGTTTACTATGTACCTAATCTCTGTAGCTATATGAATTTAGCATACCCATAGAAGGCTTAGAAGGAAAAATCTAAACAGAATGGGTACTGTATTTGTCTTTCTGGGTCTTGATTATTACCCGATTCAGGATGATTTATTTCTTGCTCCATCCACTTACCTTCAAATTAAAAAAAATAACAATTGAATAATATTCCATGGTGTCAATATACCACACTTTCATTTTCCATTCTTCAATGATGGATATCTATGGTGCTTTAAATTTCTGGATATTATGAATTAAGCAATAATGAATGTATAAGAGCAATTTTCGCTGAAGTGGGATGTAGAATATTTTGGGTATATGCCCAAGAATTGTATGTATGCATCTTGAGGAAGATCTATTACAAGCTTCCTGAGGAATCACCTCACTTCTTTCCATAGTGGCTGTACAAGTTCACGCCCTCACCAGAAATGGATGAGTATTTTCCTTTTCTAACATCCTCACCAGCATGAGCTTTCTGTTTTGGTTTGAATAGGAATGGCCTCCATAGGCTCATAGGTTTGAATGCTTGTTGACCAGGGAGTGGTACTATTAGGAGGTGTGGCATTGTCAGAGTAGGTGTGGCCCTTTTGGGGGAAGTGTGACACTGGGGGTGGGCTTTGAGGTTTCAAATGATCAAGCCAGGCCCAGTGTCTCTTTGTCTTTCTGCTTCCTGCTGATCCAGATTTAGAACTCTTAGCTCTCTCCAGGACCATGTCCGCCTAAGTGTTGCCATACTTCTTGCCATGATGATAATGGACTAAATCTCTGAATTGTAAGCTAGTTCCAATGGAATGTTTTCCTTTATAAGAGTTGCCATGGTCATGGTATCTTCTCATAGCAAAGAACATCAACTAAGACACTGTCATTTGTTGCACCATTTTTGGCCATTATGACTGGTATAAGATGAAATGTAAAAGTAGATTTAATTTACATTTTAAGGATGTTAAACATTTCTTTTAAGTATTTCTCAGCCATTTATGTTTCAACTTTTGAGACTTGCCTATTTAGTTCTATACACCATTTTTAATTTGTATATTTGTTTTCTAGAAGTATACTTTTTTCATATTTTAAATATTAAAGATATTTCCACATTTTGTAGCTTGCTGCTTTGAATGATGGTGTCATTTGTCAAACAACAGATTTTTAATTTTTTGATGTTGTATTTACTAATTGTTGATCTCAGTGCCTGGGCTATTTGTCCTATTCAGAAAGTTTTTTTTTCTGGTGCCAATGAGCACAAGACTATTTTCTAGTTTCTCTTCTATCAGATTCATGCTATCTAACCTTATTTTGAGGTTTGTGATCCATTTGGAGTTACGTTTTGTGCAGGGTGTTAAATATGGACTTCTCTGCGTTCTTCTACATGCAGTCACCCAATTAGAAATTCTTGATAAGTAAACAAAAGATGTAATTTAAAAAGGTACAAAAAAGATGTTTAAACAGGGGACAATTTTGATATTTTGGGAATATTTTGAAGTACCCTGATCTACCATTTGAAAGGAGGTTTCTTGTTTCTAATAATGAGGTTTTCTTAGTCTGTATTCTTTTGGGGATCATTATCAGCCCAAGTAACATGCACACACATAAGCACACACATACACACACATGAATATGTATGCATGTATATACATACACTTATATCTATTATCTTTAATTCTGTTTAAAAACAAAATAATATAATTCTTTGAGGATTGATCCAAAAATCTTTGTGCTATTTTCCCCTTGTTTACCTTCTCTTCTGTATTGAGCTCCCTCCCTCCTTGTCAGTGTAGCTTCCTCCCCATTTTCCTATTCATGTATTCTGTTATCCCTCTCCCAGGCATCCTCCATGATCTCATTATACTTTCCTGATTTATGTATTTGTTCCATGCTATATACTAATAACTGAAGATTTAGAACTAAAAACTAGAGATGAGAAAGAACACACAGTATTTTGCTGGTTCTGGATTATCTCATTGTATATAAACTTTTCTAGGTCTGTCCATTTACCTGAAAATTTCATGAATTCATTTTTCTTTGTAGCTGATTAATAATCACTTGTATATATTTAACTCACTTTCATTACTTATTCATCTGTTGAAGAACATATCGGTTGTTTCCATTTTCTGGCTATTGTGAACAGAACAGTAATGAACATTGACTAAGAAGTATCTCTGGAATAAAATGTTGAGTCCTTTGGGCATATGCCAAGAAAGATTCAACTGTGTCATATGATACATTTATTTTTAGATTTTGGAGAATTCTCCTCACTGATTTCTAGGGCTACACAAATTTGTATTCCTACCAACAATGAATGAGGGTTTCTCTTTCTCTATAAGTTAAGTATATGCTATTGCTTTTTTTTATTATCTTAGTCATTCTGACTGGGTTGAATGAAATCATAAAGTTAATTTTAATTAGTGTTTCCCTAATTGCTAAGTATGATGAACACTTTTTTGGGATATTTCTTAACCATTTTTATTTCTTCTGTTGAAAACTCTATGATTAAATCAATAGTCTGTTTATTAAATTTCCTGTCACTTTTTTCTTTGAGTTCTTTGTGTATTCAAGATATTAATACTCTTTCAGATATATAACTGGCAAAGCTTCTTTATGATTCTATGTGTTTTGGCTTCATTTGTTTATTTGGTTCATTAGCTGTACAGAAGCTTTTTAATTTTATAATGTATCAGTGTCAGTCATATATAATGTATCAGTATTAATGTGACCTTAATTCATCTGGGGGGCCTGTCACCCAGCTCCCAAATAAATACACTGAGACTTATTCTTTCTTATGAATGCCTGGCCTTAGCTTGGCTTATTTTTAGCCAACTTTTCTTAACTTAAATTATGTCATCTATCTTTTGTTTCTGGGCTTTTGCCTTTCTCTATTTCTGTGTATCTTTTCTTTCCTTCTAATTTCATGTCTGGCTGTGCATCTGGGTGGCTGGCCCCTTCTTTTCTCACTTCTCCATTCTCCCTTCCTAGATTTCTCCTCCTATCTATTCTCTCCCTGGAAGACCCACCTATCCTTTCTCCTGCCTTGCTATTGGCCATTCAGATCTTTATTAGACTAATCAGGTGTTTTAGACAAGCAAAGTAACACAACTTCACAGAGTTAAACAAATGCAACATAAAAGAATGCAACATATCTTTGCATCATTAAAAAATAGTCTACACCATAAACATATCTTCAACTAATATTCTACAACAATCAACTGATGAATAGATAAGTACAATGTGATATGACTATTAATTTTACATTATTTCATTGTGTATATTTACCTACAATATATTAGCATGAACTACATTATTATTAAATTCACACACCATTACTCTTTTTTATCTGCCTCTCACTCATGCCAACACTCTTCTTCCCAACTGGATGCCTCATAATCTCTTTTACATCTCTCCTTTCCATTCTATCCCTTTTGCTTTCTGTGAACTTAGAGATCTGGCAAATCTTTTAAATTGTATGCTTTCATTTGTAAAACGTTACAAGTGAAACACCCAAATCAAAGAGCAATTATAAAGATACAATGAAAAATTTAATGCAAAACATTCTAAAGCATCTGTCATATAATTATAATTATAATTACCGGAGTATTAGCTTCACAAATGTTCAGTTTATGAATATATATATAAAAGAACATATGACATAGACTAACAAAACACATATATCCAATTACTTGTTCAAAATATTTATGGATTCTTGTCATCTTTCTGTGTATATGCACATGTGATTTAGAAAAAACATGCATTTTCTTTATTATTTTACTTTGAAATGAATATCTTGGTCATACAATTAATTATCTGAACCATCGAATTCTAAACTTTGGACATATTATTTAATTTCTTTGCAAATATTTAGTCATTCAGTCTAAGAGATAAAATTTAAAGCTGACCTAAATTGAAGAGCAGGCTCAGTGGTTAAGAACACTTGCTGCTTTTGTGGAAGATTTGCATTTGGTTGTCAACACTCACATGGTGGTGAAAAACAACCTGTAAATCAAATTAAGGTGATCCAACGGCTTTTTCTGGATTCTGTGGGCACAAGGCATGCGTGTGGAGCACATACATATGTTCAGGAACTCATGTAAACACATAAGATAAAAACGAATATTTCCCTCTCATATATGGATGTTGGCTTTGATTATTTAAATATTTTCATTTAAATTGGAGTACCAATAGAAGTCAGAACAACAGGAAGGGGCCATGGCTTGGGGGAACTTTCAAGAGAAGGAAGTTAGAAGATAAGTGGTATGAAGAAATAATAGAAGGTAATAGAACAAGAATTGGTAAGTGGGTGGGGTATGGAGGAAGGGCAGGGTAGAGGAGGGAAAATGGGAAGAGATAACTAATACTAAATTCCTTTCAAAAACTCATATAGAATCCTATTACTGTATAAAATTCCTAAAATATAATCGTATGTACATATTAAAAGAGTTTATTTGGAGCTACCTTTTATTAACAGGGCAATGCCTCTCCAAGATACCACAAACTATCAGATAAAAATCTCAGTGCCAGAAATCACTTATGTCTCTAGGAATTATTGGTCACTTGGTTCCCATAAAACCCAAATATGGTAAGTACTTGGTTATATTCCAGATCTTGATGATACAATCCCTTTCATGAAGATAACACATACTTGCAAAATGGAGAAAGCAAGCTGGTACCAACTTGGAAGCTTCATTCCTTCTGGGTAGCTTCCATAGTGCAGGATGGTACTGTGTACATAATACTGAGTTGTGAATCCTATGCACCACAATAATAACCAAAATGGCAAGAGATACCCATTGGTACAAATGTGTTGCAAATGTTACAAGAGAAACTAACCACTTTTAGATTAGATTTAAG
>CABHPH010121382.1:0-21674 GCA_902168325.1 Peromyscus nudipes | reverse complement strand
ATACCTGAGGTAGTCTTCATCAAGCAATTGAAAGGTCTTAAAAGAAGAACTAAAGTACCCTAAGGAAGAAACTTTTTAACTCCAGAATCCTCCTGCTTCAAGATTCAATGTTAGTTCTTCACTGAGTTTCTAGCTGCCCAGCCTTCTTGGCCAGAAAAAAAATGTAAGTTATTATTTGAGCTAATTCCTTAAAGTTGTTCTGTCTCATATATATAGTATGTGATTTTGTATATGTGTATAGATGGTTATCTATAAATAAACAAATATATCCTTTTGGTTTTCTTTACTTAGATTATTCTTCTAGAGAAAAAATTTCCAAAAAAAAAAATTTAGAAATGGAAAATACAAACTATTGTTTTGTGTAACTCTATAGTGAAACCTTCAGTTTATCTGTTTGTTGTGGAATAATCTTTTTGTACACTGTGAAGATGTGTCTTTGTCAATGTGCCTTCTAATTGGTTTAATAAAGAGCTAAATGGCCAATAGCTAGGCAGGAGGTATAGGCAGGACTTTCAGGTACAGCAAGGACACTGGGAAGAAGAGAGGCAGATAAGTCAGCCAGACACAGAATGAGTCAGAAATGCATAGAGGCAAAAGCTACAAAGTAAAATGGAGACTCTGTCATTATTTGGGAGCTGGCTGGCAGGACAGAGAAAGTCTCATTATATCTATTCCTCTTTGATTATCATAGTTCAAGCAAATGGTGATAATTTGTATGTGTGTGCATATGTGTAGGTGTGTATACATGTGTGTATGGGTATTTTAGTTTTAGAATTTTGTTTATTTTAAAATTATATGAACAATTCCTGTTTTAAAATGAAAATCCAGTCCCTTCATGATGCACTGTCAGTGGCCATCAGCAATCAATCTATTTTCAGATAATCTTCTTAAGGATTAGGAGGATTAATCAGCCCTTCTTATTAATCAGCCCTTCAGCTTTAAATCACTTAAAGTTAAAATGTAGTTCACTTCAAATCCGTTCCATTGGACTAGAGGTGGGTTATATTTGTATCATTTAAAAAATAAGCGAGAAAAGCATTTTTGAAAATGAAGCTGGATTTTGATTTGTGTCTGTAACTGTTATTACTTATGATTGCATTTTTAAAATTGAAACCACTATTTGGCACAAATGTTAATATAAATTTGATCTGATTTTAAAAGGTTGATCATATTTTACCATTCTGTGACTTTTTGGTTTTTGACTTCTATCGCTGCGATAAATTATTTCTAAGGAAAGGTTACCGTATTTTTATACTTCCTCTATGTTCCTACAGTCACGATAAAAGATTTTATTCCCTTTCAGAGAACACATCAAGGAGCGGTTTTCCTCTCAGGGAATCGCTGTACAGAGTTATCACTCGCAGTCTGTTGCAAATGGCCTGCTTTCAAATTCTTGATGCTAACTCGACATTTCTAAATGTGAACACGAGTTGTTTCTGAGCTCATCTCTGATAAAGTAGGATACGTAGTCACATGCCCGTCAGAGCCTGTACACCCAAGCTGTGGCCTTCACACTGCTCAAGACACAAGTAAGAGCATCTGCAGCATACTGAAGTAGTGTCCCAGGACAAGGGCCAGGAGAGAAAGAATTTGAAACTTTATTAGCCGTCTCTCCTGTGACATTGCAGCAGAACAAATCATACAAGACTATGGGAGTGTTAAGGGGAGCACTGTAATTATTTTCCCTTGGGAACGAGGGTTCTTTTACACCAGAAATGTAGATGTTGCCATTGAGAGCGTCAATCACACAGTAAAACAGACAATAACTGATTGCGTAATAGTCATCTTGCTAACAATTTGGGAGATTGAGCAACCTTTCTGATTAAAGCATTGACACTGATTTATGAACTCTCAGAAAACTCTGCAATTAAATAAAAGCAGAATGTGAAGCATAATGAAAATATTTCCTAAGTCACCACCTCTTCCATTGTGTGGAAGCGTGAGTAAATCATTCACAGTGGTTGAGAGTCGAAATGAGACAGAGTCCGTGGAGCTGATAAGTTCCCACTATGCAGCTTCATTATTTGACTGCCTCCAAAGAAGACAGAAAACAGAATGCCAGAGAAATGGCAAGAAAGCTCCTCTGCAAAAGGAACTCCAAATCCCAAAGATAACAGCCTCTTTCTTTCTAAGGAACACGTTCATGGGTGCCAGACAAAAATGTAAACTGCATGGATGGTAGGAGCATTTCCCCTGATTTTCTCATTGTTTGTTCAATGGAGTTAAATAAATGTAGCAGGGTCCTTGCTGTTGTTCCCTTTGGGGGTGGGGGCCAAGTAGGCGCAGAATCAAACCACATGGACTCTGGGAGAATGTCGAAACAACAAACTCAGTTTATTCAGGAAGAGGCAAGCCTTATATACCCTCCACCCCACCCTGGGGGGAGGTCTGATGAATATGCATCAGCTGGTGGACATGGCTGCCTCTCATTGGTCCAGGTCATCTCCAGATCATATTTCAGCTGGGTTGCTAAGACCATCAGGCAGACCCAGGCTGGCTCTCACAAAGTATCTTTTTTACTTGTTTGGGCCTTCTGACCCTCAAGCCTGTTAGGGATGAGTCATCCCACAAATAAACTCTTCAAAACTGCAAAATAACTCATTTTGTAAGTTGATACTGAAGAAATACAGGAAAGTTCACAATGATCCCAAAACCTAATGGGTCTGACTAGGGCTAAAAAAAAAAAACTGTCAGGAGGAGAAAGAATAAATGCAGGGAAAACTTTACCAATCCTGCTTTGTTCAGAAACTTCATTTCTCTAATTTAACTTTTCAGAAAAAAATCTAAAGATTGTATACAATCTTTATTATGTAAATAAAACAGATAAATCTTTGATACTTGAAATATTCTGCTTCTAACTACAAAATACATTCAAAATTCAAATCAGTACCTATTTTATCTAATATCCCTGATATTTCCCATGCATAATAATGACTTTCTGTATAATCATTCATTAATCATATTACACAAATGTAAGGATGATACTTCCCTAACCTTCTCACAGCGCATGTGAGTATCTATAGTAGTATCACCAAAATATATAAGAAACCTTGACCTACAGCTTGCAGGACAAAGCATGTAATTACTAATACTTAATTTTTATCTTTCTCTTTCCATGCTACAGTGAACCAGAAGGCATTCTCAAGGGATTACAACATGGTATAGCCTGAATGAATAAACATATATCCACAATGAACTGAGACTGGATATGTACACCAATAAAAAATAATTTTGATTGTGTTAAGACACAGAGTTGCTTGATTTCGTCACTACAGTCACAATTTGCCAATGTTGGTAAAATTAATACTTACATTGCTTAAAATTTTGAAAACTCACAGAATAGAACAGTTCATTAAAGAACGTACAAAAGAAAACACATCATACATAAGGGATGTTTAATGCTTATTATTGCATTTAATTCCTCTTAAAATGTGAATTTTATCATCTTCATTGAGGAGTGGATGTAAGGGTTCATGTGGTGGTGAGGATTTATATTTGTGCTGTACAGCAGCTACCAGCTGAATGAATGTGGACGCAAATATCCAAATTCTGCATTTCTTTTACTTGTCCTTCATCAAATTCAGTTCTCAGTGCCAATCCTCATAAAGATGTTTCAGATCTAAATGGACACCCCTGCCAGGCTTCTCAGCTGCATTTGATATTATTGATGTTCCCTTCTCAAAGGTCTATATTCTTTTGACTTCAGTGATACCATTTTTCTTTACTTACTCTTTCATCTTTCTGTGCCTCATTCACAGACTGGACTTCCTCTGTCCGGTCCATAAATATTCATGGTCATAAATGTTCTCAGGTAATTTCTTTCCTGTTTCAAACATCTCCAAATGGATGATCTCATCCACTCCCATAGTTATAATTCTCATTTTAATGCTAATGACTCTCTAACTTATAGACAAGCAAGAACTATTCCTGAAATTCAAAACTTTATGCCCATATCACAGAGGTCTCAAGAAGCACAAGAAACTGCACACCTATTATATTTAAAATGCATCTTATTTCTTCCTATTTGAAAGTTGCATGATTCCCCAGATTCCTGATAAATCTCAGTGTCATTTACCTAGTCACGTAATCTAGAAACTTGGTTATCAACTATTTCATCTTCTTCAAAATAACACAACCTAGAAATTTCAGTGTGTGGATTATAAACAGACATTTCTTTCACCTGCCAAAAAATCCAGATTAGGTTTGTGGTAGTTTGAATGTAATTGGGCCCCATAAACTCATTGCTAGTGGCACTATTAAGAAGTGTGGCTTTGTTGGAGGAAGCGTGTCATTGTGAGGGTAGGATTTGAGGTCTACTATGCTCAAGATACACCCAGCATCTCAGTTCATTTCCTGTTGCCCAAGAATCAAGATGTAGAATTGTCAGCTCCTTCTCTAGCACCATGTCTGCCTGAATGCTGCCATGTCCCATCATGATGATAATGGACTGAACCTTCAAACTGTAAGCCACCCAATTAAATATCCTTCTTTATAAGCGTGGCAATGGTCATAGTGTATCTTCACAGCAATAGAAACCCCAACTAAGACAAAGTTGTTTTTAATTTTCTTTTTGTTTTTTTATTTCAAAATAATTTATATAGAGACAGTAACTAGATATTTTCCTGCCCTAATCATCCACTTTTTCCAGAGTATCACATGGATAGAAATGTGCTTTCACTATTATGTGTTTTAAGAAAATATATTGAAGTATAATGTATACATAAAATAAAGTTTGTGTGATTTAAAATACAGAATTTAGTAAGCCTTAAACAGGCAGACTCCTTCTATTAAGCATTCCAGGATGCCAAAGCAAAGTACAAAGATTGTGTGATTAACCAACAGAAACTTATTTTCCCATACTTCTGGAGGCCAGATGCTTAAGGAAGAAATTCTGACTGCATCAATGAGGGCTCTGCAGTTGGTATGTGGGTGACAACAATTTATCTGTTATCATATGACAGGGGAAAGGAAAAGAGAGAGATGATAGATAGATGATAAATGATAGATACATAGATAGATACATAGATAGATACATAGATAGATAGATAGATAGATAGATAGATAGATAGATAGATAGATAGATAGATAGTTTTCATGTATCCTGTAACTCTTCTGACATAAATACTAATTTTATAGGATCAAAGGCTCATTCTTGTGATACTATTCTACCTTACTTACTTTATTAGAGATGCTACTTCCAAATACAGCCTCTTTGTTTTCAGTGAGCCAAGTATCACCCTTACCAATTACACTTCCTTAATTATGAAAAATTAATTGTGGGTTTCCTTGCTTTCCACTAACTCAAAGGTGAAGTAATCCAGCCAGCTGCTTAACTGCAGGTGCGCACGCTGTTTTCTCACTGCTTTGCCGACTCCACAGTCCCAGAGAGGTGGTTAGAAATATTTTTGTTTCCTTTTTTTCACTCTTCAGCAAGTTTCTGACATTTATCAAATTTGTGTTGTGTGTCAGTACTTCTTTATTTTTTTAAAATGCATTTGACTTATTCTCTGAGAATCTATACATGTATAAAATGAAGTATACACTGTCATTTCATTATATACATGCCCAACTTTGCCACTTCAATCCTTCAAAATCTCTCCTGTACAATGTCTCCCTGCCAGCTTAAGTTCTTTGTTGTTGCTGTCTTTGTTTGTTTGTTTGTTTGAATTCACCGAGTCCAATGAGTACCTCCAGTGTCAGTGCATGTGGAGTATCATCCAAGGGAACATGAGCAACCTAACATGGGTCACATATAATGCAAATAATTATAGATAGTGAGAGAATAAGAAACCTAGTTCTTTGTTTTTATTGCTGAGTGGTGCTTTAAAAAATGATATATCATTATTTGTTTATCCAGGCACCTCTTGCAAGATGTTCAGGCTGTTTGTAATTATACACACAGCATCTACAAACACTTATATGCAAGCCTTTGATTATGCATTTGCTTTGTTTTATTTAAGAAACACATCTGGAAATGAAATTTTATGTTTGTTTATTGTCTGGTTGTTTTAATATTTTATTAGTAAGAATCAGTAGAAAGTCCACGGTGTTTTCAAAACTCTCTACCTTTTAAAGATTTGTACTTTACTATGTCTTTTCTTAAAAGCTTATCAAGATCCAATGTCAGATTTTCTTTGCAAGGAAACTATACCTTCCATTTGTGCCTAGTATGCTCATTATGACTTTTATCATACCCTAAATAGTAAGATATTTGGAACGAAATTATAGCAAAAATTTACCATTACAGAAGAATTGGTATTCCAAGTCATCTGTCCATTTTATTTTTTAAAGCATGATTCAATGCCTAAAAACTCTCTGCTGCAACCCCAGGAGATAGAGTCTGGTGGTCATGAATGCTCTTACTCCTGACATGTACAAGCTGTCTTTTGGGACAGCTTATATAAATTTTTGGGACTTTTCTGCAGTGGTGTACTCTCTCGGCCAGTAGATACTACTATGGAAATTGTCATAGGATAAGTGATTCTAAAAGGACAGAAATTTATGTTTCATAATTCTAGAGGCCAGGAAGCCCAAGATCCAGCATCAAGGGATCAAATGTCTAGAAAGGCATGTTCCCCAGGTTATGTAAAAACAACCTTTGGAGCCTCATATGGTGAGGAAATCAAAGAGTTGCAGTGCTGCAGTAGTTTAATCAATGTTAAAAGGACTGTGGAATGAGAGCTCCTGCCATAATAAAAGGAATTGTGTTCATGATGTTTGTGTTGTGGGACTAGCCTTTCACAGTAGAGACATCTTTCCAGCTCAAAATGGAATATCTTAAAGTGGCTTAATAAGTTTTGGGTATAATAATAGCATTGGTGATTCACTAAAAACTAATGACAAATTTCATTTGTGTAAAGATTTAAGTCATTTTAGAGTCTATGTTCTTTTTACCTGGGGTTTATACTGGAGAAATCATGGTCTCATCTATTTGTATGGATAGAAATTTTTGGATTCTGTGAGTTTAGTTGATGTTGTCAGTCCTCCGTTTATGTGACCTCTGAAGTTATTACTTCTATATATTTTTGTTATTTTTAATATAAAAATTTATGACACTTGTATGTTTTGTTATTTTTGCTACTGGAGCGGGCTTTCCTCTATGGGGCAGGTCAGGATAATCTCCAGCATTGCCCATGCTCTCTGATGGTCACCAGCTTCTGCATTCGGCATCACATTCTAGTACATAATATTTGAAGTGTCTCATACAACTCAGGCAGCATAGAACTCTGTTTACCAGCATGCCAGAATAGTTCCCCTTTCCCATCTATCTTTTCATTTCTTTTCCTGTGACTTCTGGGATTACCTCCCAAATTAAAAATAAAAACAAAACTAATCAATTCTTTCCCATAAACTGTCACAAGGTCAGCTTCTGGAGAAATAACTTACAAAAGATAATGGCTAATATTCACACAGCTTCTACTGAATGAAATTTCAAAAAATAAATGTAGTTAAAACAAAGACAGCCGGGCGTTGGTGGCGCACGCCTTTAATCCCAGCACTCGGGAGGCAGAGCCAGGCAGATCTCTGTGAGTTCGAGGCCAGCCTGGGCTACCAAGTGAGCTCCAGGAAAGGCGCAAAGCTACACAGAGAAACCTTGTCTCGAAAAACCAAAATAAAAAACAAAAAACAAAAAAAAAAAAAAACAAAGACAATGGGATGTTTAGCATAAAGAAGTGAACTGAAAAAAAAAGGGGGGGGGGTGTTAACATGGAATTTTCC
This sequence comes from Peromyscus nudipes, assembly GCA_902168325.1. Classification (NCBI taxonomy): domain Eukaryota; kingdom Metazoa; phylum Chordata; class Mammalia; order Rodentia; family Cricetidae; genus Peromyscus; species Peromyscus nudipes. The sequence goes on along the minus strand of CABHPH010121382.1, from coordinate 13,955 downwards.
TGTTTACCCATCCTCTTACCAAATGGCTCTTCACTCATCAAAAAATACATGTTTTTAGTACACTTAATTGGATTCAGTTTAGTTATATTTTGTAGATGTAACCAACCGCCTTATTAAATAAGAAACACAGAGCCAATGTAAAGATGAAAGCCCAAGAGGTCAGAGCTAGGAGCCTTACCCGCTGCCGCCAACTTCTTCCGCCAAGAGACCTCTCCGAAAAGGAACTACTCCCTGTGCATTCGCCTTTAAATAAGAGTTCTGTTCTGCCTTCTCATTGGTTGTAAACCCAACTACGTGACTGCCTCATTACTGCCTGTCTGTATAGACCTCCAGGTTTTCTATGGTTGGTATTGAGATTAAGGGCGTGTGTCTCCAATGTTGGCTGTATCCTTGAACACACAGAGATCTACCTAGTTCTGCTTACAAGTGCTGGGATTAAAGGCATGCACCGCCACCGCGCTGGCTTTCGCTATGGCTTGCTAATAGCTCTGACCCCGAGGCAACTTTATTTATTAACATACAAATAAAATCACATTTCAGTACAAATAGAATACCACTATAATATTTCTTATTAATGTGTCCTTGTAAAATAATTTTCATTCAACATTGAACTATTTAATTGTGTATATGTTTTGTGCGTATGCTTGTGTCTGTGCATATATGATGATCTGCATAGAAATATGTATGTGGGGGCATGTTGAAGGTAGTGGTCAAGTGTGTGTTTTTCTTCATCACACTCTGCCATTCTTTCTTTCTTTCTTTCTTTCTTTCTTTCTTTCTCTCTTTCAGTCTTTCTTTCTTTCTTTCTTTCTTTCTTTCTTTCTTTTTTTCTTTCTTTCTTTTTTTGAGATAGAGTTTCTCTGTGTAGTACTGATTGTCCTGGATTTCACCCTGTAGAACTAGCTGGACTCGAACTCACAGAGATCTACCTGCTGAGTTTTACCTCCTGAGTACAGGTATTAAAGGTGTTTGCTACCACTGGCTAGCTGAGGATCTGTTTCTAACTCACTTTCAACTGCTTTCTTGATGCCTAATTTACCAATTTAACTTTCAACCTTTTTTATATAAATACTAATTTATAACTTTAATTTTGGGAAGCTTTTTAATAAAAACAATAAGAGTAGTACTATATAATAATAATATATTAACAATAGTATCTAAGACATAAAATATTTGTATGACTGAGTCTATAATATACATAATACACAAACATTATAAAAAATATCTGTTCTCACTGAATATGTGATACCTTCTGTTGTGAGAATGATTTCTTCTTTAAGATTAATTCTTTATTACTTATTTCTAGATCAGTAGCAAATGAATACCTATACAAAAATCAGGTGCCAGAGTTATTGGTATCTTCGAGATCACAGACAAACTTGAGAGTCCTAGAAAAGAATCTATTCCAGAAGTTTTAATGCATAGGTAAAGAGCCCCTTTTCAGCAGTAGTTTCTTCACAGGATTTTGTATACATGGCTGTAAAACTCTCATCTTACAGGCCAAAGATACTTAGAGGGTAAATAACCCTATCTATTTCTACCAGTTGGTTTTCTTCCAATATTCTCTGTGGCCCTAGGTGACAACATATGAAAAGTGAGCTTATCTAAAAGGTACCAAATTAATTTTGTTTACAAAATCCAGAATGCTAGTGTGATCTTGTTGAGTCAGGACTGTTCTTAAGAATCTATAATGTGCTTCCATGAATAGCCAAAGCCAAAATGATAGCTCTCAGCTATTTGGTGATTTTAACATGTCAGGTTCTTTTAAATATCTCCTATTTTCAGTATGCTATAGTATGAGTTGGGGGAAAGAAGAGAGAGAGAGACCCTGGTTTGTTTTCCTTTAAGGTTAAGCAGCAGGTGTTTGATGCCAACGATTATTTAATAAAATTCTATGCTATGTCAAAAATATGGGTGGGTGAGGAGGATCTGGGATGAGTTGGGGGAGGGGAAACTGTGATCAGAAAACATTGTATGAAAAAATATTTTTTAAAAAAATAAGTTATGATGTGAAAAGAATTTTACTTGATTCTGAGACATATTTAAAAAAATCATTGAATTTTGGTCTGTTAACACAGAATATAGCTTAAGCTCACAATGCCTGCCTAGTTTTCTCCTAACTACCTTATGTGTGCAAACTCTACCTTCTTATAATAAAGGAGCAGCCTAAGTGAACAATGTGATCATTAGCACACTGAGAGTTCAAAAGAAGTGAGCTGTTTCACTGTACGGTCCATATAGCCTGTAAAAGAAACAACATTTGAGTCTATGGAAACTTGCACAAGAGCTAGCATTTTGTGCCAAACCACATCTTTAAGGTATAGTGTGAGTTCATTAGAAGGAAGAAAAGGAAGAAGGGAAGGTGCTGGTTGGCTTCCAAAGTAAGGACGCATCTTGTGCTCTTATGAGAAGAGTATCGAATGTACGTCAGATGGTTTCTAAACTCTGCTCTTTTTTTGCACTATGAGTTAATACAACATTGGTGAATGTGGTTGGGCACTTTAAAGGGACAACCCAGTATGCTGAGTTTGCTATTTCATGAAAGCAAATTTTGGTTTGTTAGAAATAGCACTATTGCTAGAAATCTTGCAGTATACTGTGTTCCTTGCTATGCAAAAAGTATAAAATAAGAAATCAAAGAAAAAAACAGTATGGCTGGACTGCTACTTTATGCCAGTGGAAAACTCATTAACCACAGGATCCTTTGACCTACTGATTGATTTGTATCTCAACATAAAGCTTGGTCTCATCCTCTGAATTTTGTTGTTTCTCTCCTTCTACCCTTGTGAATAAACATAGCTGACAGAGTACACTTCTTAATTAAACACTTCTATGTTCATAGCATGTTGATGTCACGAAGATCCTGCTATCTACAACACGAATACAAAATGAAGATTTCCTTTATTTCTATTCTGACAGTGCATGATAATCTTACCCCCAGTCTTCCCCTTGCTATAATCATAATCTGAAATACTATCTCTCATCTACAAACCTGTTGTGAAGTTTTTTTAGGAATTCATGACCTACACCTTCAATTTTACCAAGATATTGATTTCTATAAAGTATTTTCCCAAAAATGTAATAGCTAAAAAAAACACAATCATTTTGCTATATCTCATAATTTATAGAGTTAGACAGTAGAAAATATCTGTAACAATTCTGGAAATCAGTTTTTCATACATACATAAATATAATGTACATGTATGTATATGCATATATATTTGTGTATATATAGCCCAGCTTTCACAATTTATTATGTTGAAATAATATTATATATTGGGTTATTAGTGGATAGATGTGAAGTCAAATGTTTTATATATATATACTCACACAAACAACAAATACATGTATGAATATTTCCATCCTACAGCATTGCTTAAAATACCTTCATATATTATGTGAAATGCATGATATATATTCTATAACCATTTCTTCATAATAATCATATTAAAAATATTATTCAAATACACACTTGTTTAAATGCAAGGCTTGAGACATAAATATTGCAACAATTAAGACAAAAAAAATCAATGTATTCATAGATGGTACACTATAATGCTAAAATTGACATAAAGTTGGTATTGACAATGAGATCATACTTAGAAAGGGATAAAATATTGTTATCTGTTATCTTACACACAGTATTCTTATTAGTGGATGCTTAATCTCTGTGTGTTGTAAAATATTATTTCAAGCTGTGTTACTTTTGTTTATGTTGCATTTGTTTAACTGTGTGAAGCTGTGTCACTGTGCTTCTCTAAAACACCTGCTGATCTAATAAAGCGCTGAATGGCCAGTGGCGAGGCAGGAGAAAGGATAGGTGGGGCTGACAGACAGAGAGAATTAATATAAGGAGAAACCTGGAAAGAAACGGAAGGAGGATGCTAGGGGCTAGCCCCCCAGCTACACAACAAGCCATGGAGAAAAATTAAGATTTACAGAAGTAAGAGAATGGGAAAAGTCCAGAGGCAAAAGCTAGATGGGATAAGTTAAGGAAAGCTGGCTAGAAATAAGCCAAGCTAAAGCCAGGCATTTATAATTAAGAATAAGCCTCCATGTGTGATTTATTTGGGAGCTTGGTGGCAGACTCCTCAAAAAGAGTAAACACAAGCAACATATATGCACCTGACTGCTTTTACTGAACAATGAGATTCTATGTTCTTACTTCCTCATTCTCATCTGCTCCTTGTTTGGTGTCATCACCCAAAGATTCAGCACCACTTGATGTTTACCACAGACGAGTGTTCATCACAGACCAGGTCAGTTTCATGATTATTCATAATAAATAGATGCTTAAAAATGGGAAACTGGAAAATGATTTATAAATCTCTCACTGTGTGTTTTGGGGTGGTAAACGCTTTGTTCATGTCATTTTAGGAAATTAAGTATATTTGTAGTTCTGTATTTGATTTTAGCACAAAGGTCAAGAAGCAATGTGCATTGATCTATGAAACAAATATTCTAATACCTATATTGAATTTGATAGCTAGTTTCAGGCCTTTTTCCCTGAAGATGTACATACACTGATATATAGAACCTTTGCATGGCTTTTACCTGACATGGAAAAAGTGACAGTTTAGGTCAGATCAACATACTAAAATAGGATATGGGAAGTTTATGCTGAATGGAATCCTTACTTAGATGGTGATGGAGCTACTCAAATCACAAGAATTTTGAAATTTGGAAAACTTTTCTCATTCATGGTCAGGAATGGGGTTATTAAAACAAAAGAATTTTCAAACTAATGTTAGCAGCATGGAAGACAGCAACAGAGAGGCAATAATTTGAAGGCCTTGTCCAAAAGTTATGTTTAGAACCTCAATCCCCATGGCAACAATGAAGATGGGACCTAGTTAATATTATTAGGTCTGAAGAACTCCAACCACAGAGTCAGATTAATATAAGCATGGATCTTATACAGCATGATTAGTTCTCAGGGGCTAGAGAGGTGGCTTAGCAGTTAGGAGCATCTCCTGGTTTTATAGAGGACCAGAGTTTGTTTTCCAACATTCATCTCAGGATCTCACATCCAATGCCTCTGACCCTCAAAGGCACCTTCACTCACATGAACATACCCAATATGATATACTCAAATGTGCCTAATTTAAAACAATAAGTCATTTTTAAAAAAGATATTAAACAGTTAATATTCCCTCCCATTTTTGCCAGCCATGACTCAGAAAATAGATCTACTCTAATGTAATCCTTAAATTTTGGACATTGCACAATATAGAACAAAGAGCTACTATACTACACATAATTATAAGTAAAACATTCTCTATAGCAGCAGGAGATAGGAACCAAGGAATATGAGTTGTCTCAATAAACAGAATAGTGAAGCAAGAGATTTTTTCCATGAGTCTCTATCACTAAAAGAGATAAAGAAAAAAAAATAGAGCCTAGTTAGCACTTTGATTTTATCCTAATGAGACTTGTGTCTAACTTCTGACCCAAATAACTATGCAGTAATAAATGTATCTTGTTTTAAACCATTAAACTTGCAATAATTTGTTATGGCAGAAATGGAAAACTCATCGGCTAGGAATAAGATGAGGGTCACAGAAGGACACACACATCCCAGACGAAGACTTATGAGCATCTTGCTCATCCCAGTAATAGCTCTATCACACTAAACCGTGTTAGGAGGCTTTATTTTCTTTAGAAGAGTCTCCCTTGTGGATCAAGGACAAATTTTATAGCAGTAGACATCATAATTCCTGTAGCGGACAGAAAAATACCTTTACAGAGTAACAATATAATACCATGGCATCACATTTTATGAAAGGTAACTATAAGAAACATCATTTTTAAAAGCACATCTTTTTTTCCCTTTAAACTTGCAGTTTAATCTGTTGCTTCTGAGCCAGGCATGGTGACACATGGCCTATAAAGCCAGCACTTGGGAGGCTGAGGCAGGAAGATCACTGTATGGGCAAGGTCAGTGCTTTCGGGGCCAGCTCCAATAGCATAAATGTCTGAAATTGTCAAATAATATAAAACTTTTGAAATATGAAAATGGAAAATCTTTTGGGTCTTATCGTTGTCAGTATTAGTTAGATTAGGCCCTTATCGACAAGTGCCACATTGTTATCAACAGGACACACAGAGTAAGTGAGATAAGTATTACTGGATAATAGTCATTTTATATTTTAATGTTTCTATACATTTTCTCTCTGTTCCCAGAAATGGAGAGCATCCCCTTTAAAGACTGAGATCACAGGAACAAGATTAAACCAGATGAAATATAATAAGCCAATCTACCTTCAGAAGCTTGAGGAAAGGCACAACAGTGCTATGTATTAGTGATTTTGTGCTGTTTTACATGTCTTTGTTTTGTTATTTCACTCATAGTGTAAGCCGTATTAGCCATTATTTTAATATTGGCAGTTTTCACATAGTTCTATTACATGCATTGGAGCAAAATAATATTATGTAATATCTAATTGTAGTATTCTTAATGTAAAGCAATAACAAATGTGTTATTGTAACTTCATTTCATACAATGTTTATCCTGTGAGAACTTGCCTTCCCTCTATCATCATATTCACACTTGGCCTCTAGAGTATATCAGACAGTGGATATTGTACACCATTTTGGCTTCAGTGGCCACTCTCTTTATTAAGTAGGGATTTTCTCATATGCTGTAATTGTAAAGATTTAGAAATTTCTTATAAGGTTCAAAGAACTGTAGGTGAAAATAAGCAAGGCACATTATAGAACAAGGGAGTCACTGGTAGTCTACTTCTCAATTACCAATTCTTTTTTTTTTTTCAGAGCTGAGGACTGAACCCAGGGTCTTGCACTTGCTAGGCAAGCGCTCTACCACTGAGCTAAATCCCCAACCCCTCATTTACCAATTCTTAACTAAGCATGCATACTATGTAACACATATATGTAATGATATTTGATACATATTCATTTAGATAAAATATCAAAGTAGACTGTTTTATATCCTGAGGTTTAAGTGAAGGTGCAAATTCAGTTTTACAACTGACCTTAGGGATTACAAATTAGCAGCTACAAAAAGCAGAAGAGGGTTGTCAATCTAAGGGTATGCTATCAAAAAGATGATAATCTGGGTTTCTGAAGTCTCAGAGAATATCAGAGGATCCTTAGACATAGGGAGAATTTATCCCCTGGGGTTTTGTACCCTTCTAGTAAAATGCTTGCACATAGAACGTTAATTTATGCCTGTTCTTTCAGTGCAATGGTGCAGTACTGTGTAAAAACAGGTATTTTGACATGCCCCATACAATGGTTTTGGCATTATGGCAGAAAAAGAGAGAAACATTCCTCAGGATGGCAAGCTGTTCTAGATACCTAGCAGCAAAGCAGGTAATATCTTCAGTGATTGACATAAAGAGTGGCATGGGTTCCATGGCAGAAACACATAGACAGAACCTCTGTGTAAAGAATAAGTAGACAGGACTGCAGTGTGTAAGCATTCCTATGTAAGTCCAGTGTATCTCCAAAAAGGATCATTCATCCTTGAAAGTTCAAACGTGTTTGTCTATGTATATTCACATACAAGTATAATTGCTATAAATGATACTTTTAATTTTACGATGAAGAGAACAAATATTTTAGACAATATGTTAACTTAAAATATGAAGTTTTATCCACATTATCTAGTGTGTTCTTGATATAAAAAAGCAAAGAAGCCACATAGATAAATTACTAACAACTTAAGAAACATAAATATGATCAGTGTTTCTAATTATTATATCAGGAATTTGTAAAATCATAATGAGGCTGTATGGCTCCAGGATCTCTATTGTAGTAGCTCAGTTTTCCATTGTAGGACAAAGTTCTCCTTAGCCAAATGTAAGTGTATTCTTTATACACACAAGTAAGCAGCAACTTTGCTTCTTTCATTTAAATAATTAAAGAAAATATTTCATGCAATATGTGATGATAATATAATACATAGTTCATTCTCCATAAATTAGAGAAGTATGAAAAAGAATGATACTACACATCATGTGGAAACAATATATATCACTTAAAATCAACACATAGAATGGTAGTTGCCCCATGGCACTGGTATCTCCAAAATGCAGGGCTCTCCACTGTAACTAGGCTTTACCTGCACCACCACCACCTCAAGCCCCTCCTGGCCTCTCATACATGCCAAGCTTCAGCTACTCTCTATGAACCACTTCACACATCCAAAACCAATACCACTCTTATAATTTACAAAGTCTGGCTCCCAGCATGAGGTTCAGACTTAGTCCCTCTGGACCACTGCATGTGTGCTGCCCCTGAAAAAAATCCTCCCCAAAGATTTCACCTCAATAGTACTAATTTTTTGAAACCACAGCTAATTTATCAATTCTAGTTAACCAGCATCAGTTGCCACAACAGAGCAAAGGTTTCACTGTAGTGGTTCTGGTCTCTTGTTAATCGCATCTGATTGATTCATCAAGCCCCAGCTCACCAGAACCATGGTCCTAATAGAGTCTTCATTTCCTCTGAAATGTCCCAATCCAGGTCTTCATCATCTACACTGACCTCAACATTCTTATTGTCCAAGCTTCTGTAGAACAGCGTATTTCATTTCATTATTGCATTTCTAGGTAACAGTCCACCACTGAGGGAAATCTGGGCAAGAACTCAAGTGGGATAGCTACCTGGAAGCAGCAGTGATGTGGAGGCCATGGAAGAGTGCTGTTTACTGGCTTACTCCCATAACCTGCTCAGTATGCTTTCTTATATACCCCTGGACCATCTGCCCAGGGGTGGTACCACACACAATGAACTGGACCCTCCCCCATCAATCACTAATTAAGAAAATGACTAATGGTAGTAACTGCAAGTTGTCCTAGTGATGAAAGAATCAAGTTCTAAGATGGCAAAACACAGTTAAGTGATGTAGTATGGGTTTGAACTAGATGGGATGGTACAGGGAGCTCTGAGGAGGGAGAACACTTGTGCAGAAGAAAGAACTGAAGCTCCAACAGGCCAATTTAATAGAGACATTTTTCTCATCATGATTGCCTCTTCTTGGATAACTCTCACTTACGTCAAGTCAACAGCAAAGCCAGCATAACAACTATTTAAATTGTACTCACTGACTCACTGCATACCTCTTCTGTCTCAGTTAGTTTGCACTATCACCCTAGGCACCAGTATTGATCACTGTATCCACAGAATCTGCATAGAAGACAGGTATTGAAGATTCTTTACTTATAAGCACATAACTGTGTGAGAGTAAGTAAGTGGCCCGTGTCAGAGGTTAGTTGCAGACAGAATCCGTATAGAGGAAAATTTATGCAGGGATTTAAGAGATCATATACCACCAAGTGATTTCTGAACTCTTTCTAAGCTTTGGCGTTTGATTCTGTTTCAGACTGGTGCTTGCTCTTATAGCATCTAATTACCACTACAAAACTTTCTAACTCTTGAGAACAGCTGATTTCATGAAACAGAATTTACTTTGAGAATTTTCCAAGCAGACATCTTGAACAAGTAATTTATTTTGACGCTTAAGCCCATAGTACTTCCCCTCCTCAAAGATATTGCCTAATGGACCTGCTTCTGCAAGAGATAGGTAACTACATGATTCACTCCAAATGGGCTCACATTTACTGGAAAGGCTTTTTTTCCAGGAATACATCACTAAAGAATGGGGAGACCTTGTCAAGTCGTTCAATAGAGTCAGCTTAGTGGGGAAGGCACGGCTTCTCTTAGGGTGGATTTTGCTTCCACATCATGGAGTGAGAATTCACAATTGCAACATTCACTTACAAAGGATCAATAAACTCCATTCTAAAAACTCGTCTATCATCAGCAGGTAGGGGAATCTCCCCTCAGTTGCTGACTTTCTTGGCTGCTGTTAGGCAGCACCTCCTGCTTCAGGGAATAGTGTAAGCCCCTGTCAGAAGTGAGTGGAATTCAGCATGAAATCATTCTCCTCGCAAGAGCACTTCTTTGGAAACTTATCTCCAAAGTCACTGGAGGATTACTGAGTGCCTCTTAGGATGCTGCTGATATCATACCTGGCAGAGAGATACAGACTTGTGAATTGGAAGAAGGAACTGTTGTCATCTTAATTTATCTAGCTCAGTAAAATATTTCAGTAAAATCTTCTGGGCAGTTTCATCATAATTACATCACTTTTCACTTACTCAAGTAATGTTTTAGTTGTTGTCTGGTGATAATTTTTTACTCATCCAACCAAAATTCACTGGCACTCATCTGCGCTCAGGTCATACATTTAGCATTGGAATTAACATGATAAATAGACTGCCTGCTCTTTTTGCAAGGAGATCATACTCCACTTGTTTGAAATATGTAAGAGTGGAATATAAAGCACATTTTGAAAATGATTTCATATTTGAACTATCTCCTTACTTTACATATAACCCTCTATAGAGATAATTTGCACCAAAGAAAGTAATAAAAGGTAGATGAAAGCAGAGTACACAATTTAAGATTAAAAGTTATCTAAAACCCTGTTCATTGTTACTCAATTGACTTCTGGTTTTCCACTTGACCACTAATTTTGGTGTTCAACCAAACTTCTGTAACTATGATTGTCTCTGCTTCAGTGACTGGAATATGAGCTCAACTTAGGGATACTTTTTTTTTAATTATTTCAAACTTCATGCTGTTTCAGGCAGTTTTCCAACTATAAATTACAGGGCCGATACCCTAACTTCCCTGAAGGTAAACAGTATTGCACAATGCCCTATGTTGAGACATTTATTCTAAGGACCTCCCAGTCCATCCAAACCCACTAATGTATTTTAAAGATTCAGCTCAATGCTAACCCATTAAAATTAGTGATCACCTTAAGAAAAGACAACCACTAAAACCAAGATACAGAGTAGCCATGGAATTGGACATTGAAAGTGCAGAGAAAATGTGTTCGGAAGTGTAGCCAGTGGTTGGGTATATAGATAATTTAGATCACTTGGTAGCATACTTTCATGGCATGTAAGAAGCACCAGGTTCCATTTCCAGCACCACTTAAAAATGAAGATGGAGATGGATCTGTAAAATCTCAACACTAAGGTACCAGAGAGTCCAGAGTGCAGGGTCATCCCTGTTGCATAAGAAGTTTGAGTCTAACCTAGATCACATGAAATGTTTCCAAACAGAAAGAGACAGAGATGTAGAGAGAGAGAGAGGGAGAGACACTAGGAAATAGAAAGGAAAGAAAGAAGGAGAAAGGAAGGATGGAAGGAAAAAAATCTATGGCCTGGAGCCCGTGAGTCGCATTGGTAGATAAGTAACAAGACTACACACAAATTTCACACATGGAAGAGATTTCAATTTGAAAACTTTTTTTGAATATTTTCATAAAAATTATAGATGAAATCAGTCTTAGGATTGAGAATGAGAAGTGAAATTATGTGAGAGAGAATTTGATTAAATGAAAATACAATGGATACAATCTGAATATCATGATCACCAACCAACACTCCTTCATTATTTACAAAATATGTATCAATGGGCCTATTTATTCTAGCCTTAACACTGGTTAGCCGTAATCTTCCAATAAAGGGAAGAAAGGAAGAAAGAAAGTGTGGAAAAGAGAGAAAGGGAGAGTATCAAGGGATTGAGACATTGATGGACCGAGAGGAACATTAGAGTATAGGAGGAAGAAAACGCAGAAGAAGATACAAAGAGAAAGGGAAGGAGAAAAAGAATGAGATTAATAGATGCTGATAACTAAGTATTTTGAAAATAAGGACACAATGTAAAATGCTTACACTCAAATTCACTTATGTAAGAAACATTTATTTATTTATTTATTTATTTATGTTTTGGTTTGGCAACATGCCAGGCAACTTGGACTCAGCAGTAAAGCAGATAGATTCATATGCATTTCTCTTCCTGCCCATTGGTGTCCTATCTTTTTGTGATTGCTGTCACAGGCCAAGCCATAATTGCAATCCCTTTTGCATACTTTTTGCATAGAAGTGCATTTATAGACTAAAGGACTGCACAATAACCTATTAGACAAAAATCCTGATTATATAATAAATAGTATGATAAGAACATGTACATCTCCATTATTTCTTCAGTGGTAGTCTTCTAGAAGGAAATTGGTTTTTTATATTAAAACTTATTTCATCCTGTTAGGTAAAGCACTCTTTGAGATACAGCTAATACAATTTAGACCTAAATATGGTGTCAGTTATTTCACACTTTTGCTCCTCCCCTGAAATGACCTTGTGATTAGTAATCTTGATTATCAACTGGTAGGAGGATATAACCAATAAAGAGGAGAAAGCCTTTGGGTAGGAATACAGGGTATTTCCAGGAATGATTAAGTGAGGGGAAAGGACCCTCTCCAGAGATGCACATTCTAGCTGAGAGATAAAAAGGTCTCATAGAAAAGCAGGAGGGCTTCCTTACCTGCCTTCTATGCTTGTTAGTGAGTACATCTATTCTGTTGCTGTTGCCAATACCTACACCCTTCCATAACTGAGCCCAGGTGATTTGGCTTTCTGTGGTAGACTAAAAACCAATGGCTTTCCAGGAGCCCTCCATGCCTTGAACTCCAGGTAAGGCAAGCTGAATTATCCATTCTCTTTGACTGAGCTGCTACCTGTTCTCAGCCTCTCCAGCAAAGAGATACCTATCCTTGAACTAGGCACCCACCATATATCTGTGAAGCAATCTTGATAACCCTCTCCATAAAAATATTTATTCTCTTGGTTATGTTCCTTAGAGAACTCCAACTAATACAAATCTCCAGTGTGTTCTATAGTGAAATACCACACTCGTGACTGATACAGTATTTCCAGCCTTAAATACAAATTATGTGGGCTATTTCCAGTTATCTCTCTTATCACAAAGCTGCCAATTTCACCCTTCAGTGCCTCAATTTCTACTTTGAAGATGTCTTGTTTAATAGAAGAAAAGGAAGAAATAAGAAAAGTATTGTCCAACGATTTTGTTCTACTAGTAATTGTTAGGGGCTGCAGCCATCTAGGTTTCTGACATCAATCAAGAAATATGATGCAATAGGACTCATTGAATTATACTAGAAATAGATAAAGGAGTTTGCTAAATTGCAGGATAGTTATCTGATCTGAAAAACAAATCCAAGTTATCAGTGAAGCAAAGTATTTTGTTGTGGAGAAATCAGGTTATCCTTTCCAAGAAAGGACAAAATAAATCTAAATGAATAGAGTATCTAAAACAAGTTAAAGAAGATACATAGTTAAGGCAGAACTCAGTATCAGGTAGGAAGAACCCTAAAGTAGGTAAATGGCTAGCTGTGTTCAAAATATAAGCATTTTGCATCTGCTTATGTGGCTTTATTTTGATGGTGTTCTTTCTTATAATTTTAGATACGTATTCAGAATAGGGCATAAAACAGATAGAAAGAGATGTGATTATTTTTTTTCACTATAATGAAATACCTGAGTCAGGTCACTTTGCAGAGAAAAACAAATTAATGTTAAGAAGAATCCTAGGGTAGCAGATACCAGAAGCCTCCAGCCACACCAATGATTCTCTGCAATGAACACTTGCTAACAGATACATGGAAAAAACATTTTCCTGTGTGATTCACTATGTCACATTAGAACTTCCACAATATTTTCCCTCTTTTATTCTTTATGGATTACCCAGGGTCCAAGGATTTCGCTATGTCCGTTGTGGGATATCTGAGGGAAAATAATCTACATACACTATGCTCTTATGTATGTTAACTTTATTCCCCTAAAACAAAATTCTATCAATTCTACAGTTACATCAGGCATTCAGGACAAGAATAAATCTAGATACACCAAGCTCTTTATCTGCCTACCTTATTTCTCTGGGATGAAATTCTGTCTTCATAGCATTAGTTCCATCCCGTTCCCTCTCATAATCCTGCTAATGAGTAAGCTCTTATGCTTCCCGCCTCATCTTCATCCTCTGTTTCTTCTCTCCATCTCTACTTGCTCTCACTCCTGGCGCAAGAGTTCTGCCTTACCATCTACATTACCTCTGTG
>CABHPH010121381.1:0-12791 GCA_902168325.1 Peromyscus nudipes | reverse complement strand
CCCCAAAACTGGGATTACAGGCTTGTGTCACTAAAGCCGGCAATTTTGGGTCTTTCTGCCCAACAGGTGCCTCCTGCCTGGCCTGTGTGCAGGTCTTTGTTTCTTAGCTCTTTGCTTTAGTCCTCTGTGTACTGTCTCTCTTCTTTCCTTTCTGGTCCCGTTTCTACTTTCTACCTCAAGCAGGTCTCTCCCTTCCAGGCCTGTGGTAAATCTGCAGAGGAATCACAGAAGACCCCAATCTCTCAAGGACTGCAGTTCTTCCTACTCCCCTCACCCCAAGAAGGAAGAGGAAAGGAAGCCATAACCCCTTTGCCCGGCAGCTGGGACAGAGGCTTCTACAGTGCACCTGAGGCAGTCTGAATAGACCATGGAGGAAGCGTAGCGCTGCAGGTTTTGAATTCTTGAGAACAAAGATGGGGAGTGCTGCGTAATGCAACTGGGTCCAGGTCTGGGGACTAGAGATCCTGGACTACAAAACCCAACCCAACACTGGCTGGTATGAAAACTTCTCTGATTATACTACAAAGACCGCCATTCCTACATGTCTTCTCTTTCTAGAACACCAATCTTTAGATTCCACTGGTCCAGGAATCACCATTTCTTTGTCCACAATGTGGCAGTAATTTTGAGAGGGATGAGAGTCTTCATGCCCCACTTGAGGTTAGAGTAAGGTCTGCCTTGGAAAACGCCATGCCAGCTCTGCAGAATGCAAGAGGCCCAGCTTAACTCTTGTGCACCCCAGGCTGCAGGAAATAAACTCCAAAGACACAAACCAGCTAAACTGGCCCCAAATGTGAGCAGTCATTAGGGAAGCCCTGAGACAGTGTGGATGGGGAGTGGGGATTACCAGTTAGTTCTCCTCTGCTGGCAAGCCTGGTTAAGGGCAGTCCAACTTCCCTCAGCACATTCTCTAAGCCCCAAAGACTCTTAACTCTTTCTCCAGAGACTGTGACAGGCCTTAGAGCTTTACAATAAAATTTGCTTTTGTTAAGAAGTGACTGGTAAAACAAGACCACATTGGGGAGTTTACAACTTCAATGACAGTTTTTTCTTTTTCCTTAATGCTGAAACAGCACATGCTTTTATGTTTAGATTTATTTCCTTCTGAATGTGTAGATTAAATTTATAACTAAGCAATACTCATTACTACAAACAATCCAATTCCCCCCCTCCAAGTACTTCCAGGGGTTGTAAAGAGGCAGCTGGTCTATGGAGCTTGAATACAAGGTGAAGACTCCACAGGTGTTCCCCAAGTGCCAACCTGAAGGGCCTTACCAGTGATTTGGTCATGAATGCATCACATGTGATGGGCAGCATGACTTGGGGAGAAGAAATATCATCCTAGCACAGAATATTTATTTTTACTTTCTTAGTAAGGATTTCTGAAGAGATAAATTTATAAGCTAAGACAGATTCAAGAAGATATTATATAGAACCAGGCACACAAGCAAGAGTTACCCTCACTTGTGTTTTTGGCTAAGTTCCAGTTGGTAGTACTCTACCAGCAATGGAAATTTAGGAGCCATGCAGAACACATGCAGAGTGCTAGCTCAGAGGAGTCACACACGTCTATGATCACTGTGTTATTGTTTAAGAAAACCAGTACAGACTGAATGACTAGTATATGTTTGTCAGGTCTTTTAAGGGTCCTTTCCCCCTGTTAAACTACCATACTAATAAGAGAGCCTATTGTTTATTTCACAAGAACGGCGGCAAGTTCAAACGATCTATATCCACTTTCCTTCTGATTTGGCACTTACAAACATCTTGCAGATGTACCAAATTGTGCTGTTCTAAAAGATGGTCCAGTTAAAAAAATTCACTATTTTCCTTACTGTTAAAGAAGTGAACTGTCTGAGCGAAAATATGACTTCCTGTTCAACCACATCAACCTTTCTGTATTGTTCTGCAGAAACACATTTACGAGTTCAAGTTCAGGCTTAAACTAAATAAAATGCTCATCCAGAGTTTACCACCTGCCTCATTTACATGCATTCTCTCTGAACTCTGCTGGCACAGTGTGCTGGTTTCCAAGGCTTGGTGCAGGAACGTTTGAAGGCTGGGGTCTGGACTGCTTCCTAAGGCACAGCAGACCTCTCAGAAGCCCCCAGCAGCACCGCACTGCAGTTATGAACATTTCTGCAGACCTACCTCAGAGGCCAAGAGGGAGAAAAGATTCAGGACCAACAGACTAGATCTTCCCAACTTTCCCTAATAGGCATTGACTCACCATCATAGTAAGGATGAATCATGGATTCTAGATGCATATTCTAGAACTCCATATCCATGACTTCAAGTTTTCTGCAGTCATTTTCAGCCTTTTGTGGAAGTGGCCAATGTACATTTGTTCTTTTCAAATATGAAGATGTGGGCTTCCTTATACTACTTTCTAGCTTGTGAATGAAGTTGAAAAGTGTTGAAAAATGTGCCGCCCCCCCAATCTCATTTTATATTTGCAAAAAAACAAAACAAAAGAAAACAAAAACAAAAGAAGAGGTTTTTGAGGTCAACAACATCTTGGGAATGGCAAGTCAATAAATGTGTGCCTAAGAGGAGGAAGAGCCAAAGTAGAGTTTCGAAGTTGTTCCCTAGGAAGCAAGCCGGAGAGAGCCGGTTCCTGGCTAGCCAATATTGACACTCGAACTCTTTGCTAATCAAGGGTCCAGGAGATCAGAGGAGACAGCCATGGTCTTCATGGGTTGAGATGAGAAAAAGAGAATGAAGGACTCTGCTTTTTGTCTTCTCTCTGAATGAGAGTTTATCGAGCAAGACAGTGGCCGAGAACAGCACATAGCTGCACTGATAGTGACTGTCCCCTCACGGCATCTCTTCACACAGAACAGTTCTCTCTGAGCAGTGATCACACCCCGCCAAAATATAGGTTGCTGGTTCCCAGGTTCAGCAGCAGCACTCCTCTAGGTGACCCATGACACGCTAGATAACAGCTTAAGAATCCCTGTTGCTGTGTGTGCTCCGTGGGGCTCAGGAAACTGACCAAGGGTGGATTCGGGCAGAGTCCTGGGGACCTGTATCATTTGGCTTTGCGCATCAGTTGAGAGGGGACTGAGACCACCTTTCTAGCATAGCGGGTATGAGAATGGAGTGAAACAAGGTATGAACATGGTTTGTCATCTGATTATCCTCGAACGTCCAGAGGATTAGAGCTGATGCTCTGCTTTAGAAGGAAGAGAGGAGAGGATTCCTCCCCACTCCAGCAAGATAGAAATCTTCTGCATATGCTAGCCCATGGGCTTTTCTTGGGTTAGCAGGGAACAGCACATGTACACTGGCCCTATGCTTGATTTTACTCTGTCTCAATCCCTTGAATTCAGTTCACTTCCATGCTGAAAAAAATACCCAATATCTGAAACTGAAATATGCTTCAAATCAAACCTTTTGCTATGAAATTTGTAAGTGGCTTCAATGTAATGTGGACACAAGTAACATGGACTCTATGGGTTTGAGGCTGGTTTCTTTGGGTAGCAGTTTACCTATGGGATGGCATCTGAGCTCATAGCTCTGAAGGATGTCTTAGCCTCGATCCACGTCTGACTCCCAATCTGCAAACTGATGGAAGTCTATGTATGAGATGTGTTCCCTCCTTTGTCTGGTTTCTGTTGCCCTTCTTCATTTTCCACAAATGCTAATAATAAAATAACAATTTTGGCCCACTGTTCATGGCCCAGGGGCCCTTGCTGTCGAGGGTTCCTCCAGGAAAGGCATGAAGCACAGCTTCCAAAGTCACTAAGCAACTCTTGCAAAATGTTGGGTGGGAGGAAGCTCCTAATTGCTTTGAAGACAAAACAAGTTGATAGTTCAGAAATGTTTTACACTTGTTTACGTGTGTGTGGGCAGATTCGGACTGGCCACTACTTAGTTCATGTCGCCTCTTCTGTAAACAGTACTCTCATCCTTTTTTTTTTTTTTTTTTGTTCTGTAAGCAGCGGAGGCACTGAGATTCCAGAAACTAGTTCTCTTGCCCGAGCTGAATGGAAGGGAGGGGATGAAGGGAGCACGCTGCCTCCTGGCAGTAAAAGAGACACTTGGAGGAGCCTGATCATCTCTCTTGCACTGCCTTAGACTTAGTTCGCCAGCACCTGGGAACTCCCCATCTTGCTAAATTTCATGTCTGGTTCCTACTCAAAGAAAGCAGCCAGCAACTGGTAGAGGCCAGCCTAGACTGGATAGCCCTGACCTCAGGCCAGAGGAGCCTTAGTGACTTCCATGAGGACTTCTATCCGGTAGCTCTTGGTTGGCAAAGGTCACTGTGATGCGAAGCCTAGGGGAGGGGGTCAAGCAAACAACCTCCCTGGAAGATGCCGGAGGAGGTCGGGAAAACTGTGATGTCATTACGGATGGTAGGAAGAGAACCTTCTTCACACTTGGGCAGGAGAAAATATTTGGAAAGAAGCTACCCGAGAGATACAGGATGGCTTTAGCTGGATGGTAACGAGGTGAGGAAGAGCAACACACGCGGCACCACCTAGACAGTTTGGAAGCTGTGAAGTCAGACCTCTCACTGACTCATCATTGCCATATTTCATAATATTTGCCTAGAAAGACGCACAAAGCCTATCAGGTTAAATTAATCCTAATGGCCAATTTTCATCTTATTCTAATTAAACAATTTCAATTTAATTAATGCAAGCATAGAAATTAGTCAAAATTACAAATGTAAATGTTGAACTTTAAATCAAAGGTCCTTCCTATTCCTCATCTTCTGTAAAAGCACTTTAGAGTGCTTGCCTGTGAGGGGATGGGGATGTTAACCTTTGTCTGCACTGTGAAGGACAGAGGACACAAAACTGTGTGTGTGTGTGTGGGGGAAAGAAACAAAAAAGAAAGCTACCCAGGAGCATGGCCAGGTCTTTCACAGAGAGAGAGAGAGAGAGAGAGAGAGAGAGAGAGAGAGAGAGAGAGACAGACAGACAGACAGACAGACAGAGACACACACTACAGAGACACACACAGCCTATGGTAGTCTATGAAAATAAAATCTCCCAAGGTGAACTGAATTAACAGCTTTTATTCCTCGAGATTCTGAAGCCCTTGGGTCACTTTACAGCTGTGGATCTCAACCTTCCTAAGGCTGCGACTCTTTAATACAGTTCATGTTGGGGTGACCCCCAACCATAACATTATTTTCATTGCTACTTCATGACTGCAATTTTGCTACTGTTATGAATCATCATATAAATATTTTTTTTGGAGACAGAGGTTTGTCAAAGGGGTCGTGACTCACAGGTTGAGAACCACTGCTCTAATGGCTACTGGGCTTTTATAAAATAAATACCTCTGTAAAACAGAAACCATGACCCCAAGCCGCATACTGGACCACCAGCTCCTTCCTTCTCTGTCCTGGGTGAGGTGCATGGCCTTGTGAGCTAAGTTTCCACCTCCACGGCTTTGGCGTATTTATTGAAAGGTGCTGCTTTATTAAAGTGAAGAAACTTCATTCCCACATGCAGTGAAATCTCTTGTCATAAAACAACGTGTCCTAAGTAAATCGTCTTTCAGGGGATTACCAGCTGTGGTGTTATTCCTTCAACCTCAAAAATACTGGCATCTTCAAGTGGATTTAAAAATTTTTTCAAGGCAAATAACCCAAGTGATCCCCATCAAGATATTAAAAAGTCATCCCTCTCTTTTCATAAAAATCCAAAGTGGGTGGATTCAGAGCTCTGGCAAAATGATCTCCCCCCTTTTCCCTAAAAAAAGAGGGGAAAGTAGTTACAAAAATCTGAAAGAGAAATGTGTCGTTTTTTGCTTTTTTGCTTTAATTTAAAAACTTTGGGTTGCTGAATCACACTTCAAATGGGTCTGCACTCACACCAGCCAGCTCTTGGTTTCAGGAGAGTGATCTACTGTTACTCTTACTCAGAAAACAGCAGGATTCTTTTTCCCAAAAGGAGGACTTCATCACGACAATGCTCCCCATCTCCACTCAATCCTGATTATATATGAGAATTATTTGATAGCAATCAATTCACTATTACTGTTTGGGGATATTACAGAAGAAGAGCAGGGTGGTTTAATAATATAATTAATTAGTGTAGCAATCACCATTAGGCTTAGAAATGATGGTAGGATCCCTATACCTTAGTTAATGGTCATGGGCAAGTCATTCTGAACTGCCAAAGGTAGCAATGGTTTTATCTTCTACCCCATGGGAATGACACTTAGCCCATCACATTTAAGTTTTGACCTTCACGGAACAGCATGATCCTAATCCCTAGATTTCATAATCTTTACTGGGCAACATTAAAATATGGATTGACTCCAGTTGGCAAGAATCTTTATGTTCTTTTCACTAAAAAAGCTATAAATTCAATGGTTGACCTTTTATTTCCAGGTCACAAGTGACACCCACTCAGCTTCGTCCATTCACATAGGATTTATGTTAGAGTTTGCAGGTTGAAGTCATGAAAGTTGAACTTTAATGAAATGTCTTTCAAAGATGTACACTTAGCCAAAAAATTTCTGACAAGAAATTAGTGATAGCTTTTTTTCCAAACAGTGATTATACCCCCTGGCTCATTAATGGTCTCAACTGAATCTACTAATTGTTCACTTGTAGTAAGTTTCTTCTAGAACCATTTTTCTGGGGGTACAAATTGTTTGTGTTTGGGAGCACCTTAGCTTCCAGCTTAGATTTCTAAGTTGAAAGACTCTCGCGATAGTCCCTTCATGTTACCACAACTTATCCATCTCCAGCTGAAAACGTGCCTTGTTCTTTTGCACCAAATCAATTGTATTGATGGGAGGCATTCGTTCAAACTGTCAGTCAGGGAAATGCGATCTGATGGGGCCCCGGTGCAGTGAGATAAGGAAGGAGGTCCAAACCTGCTCAGGTCCACACCATCTGAATGAGATCAATGCTTCCCACCGTACCTTCCCTGTCATGGAGCACCCTAACTGTCACAATTAATAATGCAGAAGGAGCCTGATTAACTTAAACAAAGTGATCTCCGCTGTGTAAACATACAGAGATCTAGGAGGCAAGGGTTGGACGGAAAAGAACAAAACGTCATTTTTATTTTTCATGTGGACACACTCTCACTTTCCATTCTTCTCTTGTAACAATTACTGTACCAGCCACTCTGACAGAGTCAATAAATTGATCGGGGTCTTGACGCAGCAGCAAAGCAGGCTAATCTGATGCACCATTATCTGCCCAGAGAGTGTGGGGTGGGGCACACTCAGGGAACAGAGAGCAAAAGGGGAGGGGGTCAGTAAAGGAGAACCTGCTTGTCCTAGGTAGGTAAGGACCTCTCCACGCGTCACTTCTGGAACAGACAGATGTATGTGTGGCAGGTGTGCTGCATGTGTTGGGAAAGGACAGGAAAAAAAAATCAGCCTTCAGCTTGGTTAAAGGATGCAGCCTAAGTAATACCATATGCACCACTTATTTGGGTCCCTGTGGAGTTCCAGTCACTCACAGGATCTGCAATTCAATGAGGATCACCACCCCATTAGGACTAATCATGTCAGCCGCCCTATCTGACAAAACAAACATCCAGAAACTGCCCCTCCCAGGTTCACAACTTGCTTCTGCACTCAGATTTTGTCCATCCTTCCCTCACCAAGCATAAAGTATAATTTTTTTTTCCTAATGTGGAATTATGTACAGAGACTCTCCACTGTATTCCCTGACAGATTTATCCTTAGAATCAGAAACTGATGCTGTTAGTTGAGTCTCAGCTTGCTCATTGGGAATATACTAAGTATGTTCTTAATAAATAAATATCATTCCACTGGCCAGTGAGAGAATAACGGCATACTTCACAGAAAATGGATGTGGAAGGCTGAAGCTGGAGACTCAGCTCAAGGGTCTCACCATGTTAACATTCCCGTTTCTTCCCATTCTCAGGCCCTTTGTCCTGAAGATAATTGAGACTATTCCAGTTTTACCTCAGAGCCTACCTAGTTTCAGTTTAAAGGGGGTGAAGCATAGGGATTGGACTTTCAAACTCTAATTAGATTCAATCTTTATGCGCAGCAATGGAAGGAAGGAATAAAGACTTTATTCGAATGTGACTTCTGAGGACCAGGAGGCTAAACAGGGTCACTGTGGCCATAGGATAAATCAACTCAGATCTGCTTCCTTCCAAAGCCTGTGGTTTCTTGACTCTCTTCTCCTGGCAAGGAGAAAACTCAAGACCATATGTCTTCATACACAATGCCTGCAAATTCCATGCCCAATGGAGATCACACCAAGCAAGGATGAAGAATCTTCATGCTGAAAGCCCTCTGTGCCTTTTGCAAGTCCTTATGTTCCACAAAACAAAGTTCAAGTGTCTCTCCCTAGATCCAGGTACATGCTCATCCATGACTGCCCCCTCCAATCCAGGTACATGCTCATCCATGACTGCCCCCCTCCAATCCAGCTACACGCTCACGCGTCACCCCCCACCCCCAGATCCAGGTATATGCTCATCCATGACTGGACACCCCACTCCCACCCCAGATCCAGGTACATGCTCATCCATGACTACGGCCTGGTTTAAACTCTAGCCTCACTGTTCAGCATTCTCAGCTGCTAACTTACATGATAGACCACACAAAGTAGTGCTCTCTACCCACAATCTAACTATCCCTTGGTATACACTATCCCTGTCTGCAAAGGTCTGTTCTTCTAGCATGGATGCTTCTCCTACAATATGACACCCCCCCCATGACACTTTCCCTCCAGAGTTCTTCCTGTTCTGTCCCACTGATGGATCACACATGTTCCCATGGTGTCACTTATCAGACTTTGCTGTAATTTGCTTACTTCCCCACCAGAAGTCAGTGAGCTTTGTAGGGCAGTGATTAGATTACATACACCCATGGCCTTCTTAGCTCTGTATGGTATGACGAATACAGTAAGTGTTCAATAAATCCTGACTTCCCTCATCTGAAGATTGCTTAGGTGACAAGTGGGAGAGGCGAGCTGGGAAGCCAGGTGCTCTGACTCCTGTCGCAGTGCTTCTCCAGCCTTCCCAGTATTCACAAGACGGATCCACGGCTGGCCTCATCACTGGACCCTCCTACAGTATTGCCTTTCTATTCCCGAGTACCACTCCTTCCCTATCCATACATGTAAACACATGGGGCCAGGCATCAGCAGCTGGGGGACTATGCTGAGGGGCAAAGGCTGTAGGTCATGAGGATTGGCCATCAGTTCTTCCATTATTCAAGGCAACAGGGGGGCAAGCTGCCTATCCAGCCTGTCCTGAACACTTCCTGCATCAGCCAAGGCACCGCCACGCTCTTACTCTGTGTTCATGTTCAGACTTGGGAGAAAGAGGGCAGCACACACAGGCAAGGACCAGTTGTGCGAACCCTGTACCAACACCAACTTAGAGATGTCGGGAGTCGCAAGCCCATGTGACTCAGGAGTGAGTGTGGAAAATATTAAGGCAGCAGTAACTCACGTCGGTTCTGCTACAAGGAAGCAGTGTGAGGCCTTTAGCAAAGTTCCCATGAAGATATTAGGAGGACTGTGCTTCAGTGGACAGACCATATTGTGAGGCGTATCTCCAGAAGAGAGGTTCACGATGAAGCATTTTCTCTTATCTTTAGCCCAAACTCAGGAGGGTATCAAGGGGCTGAGGGGACAGGAAGAGTCAGCAGCAGTCACCAGCTCTCTGGAGACTCTTTCACTGGCTTGGAACGGTGTCCTTCCCACTGCTAATCTCTTGGGCTCATTAGCAGCCCTGGGAAGCGCCCTGGCCAGACAACACCTGGCTACTCAATCATTCCCCCATGTGGACAGTCATCACCTAGAGTGCAGGAGCCCTCTGCGGAGGTGGTTCCCGCTCTGGGGTTTTTCCCTGCAAAGGCTGAATGAACTGTGAGAACCCACTGTGCTGAGTCTTCCTGGAGTTCATGCAGCAGGGAGGGTGATGGGCTGAGCTTCCTGTTCTCTGAGCTCTGTTGACTCAGGCTCAGCAGAGCCCAGTGCTGGTCTTCTATAGAGGAAGCACCTGGCTCAAGGTCTGGTTGCTGGGTGAACCTCGGAGGCACGGGAGGGCACTGTGTACAGAACCCCCATGAGCCACATGCCCTCTATACAGCTTTCTCAGAGTCCACACTGACACAGTGAGAGGTGTCTTACTCCAGGGGACTGTCCTGTCTACTTCCTGGACCTCAAACAGCAGCTGAAAAGAGATGACACACACCCCGTCTCTTTTTCTCTTTCTTCCTCTCTTTCCCTCTGTCTGTCTCTGTAGCTCTGTTTGTCTCTCTCTCACACACGCACATACACACTCACACTATAAGTTTCCTTGACACATGGGGAAGGAGTAGAGGACAAAACTGTATGGAAACCAGTATTAAGAGAGAGAAGAGGTAACAGTCAGGGAAGTTAAAAGGTACATGAGACTTCTCAGAGAGTGGGAAAATGGTGTGTGGTAGATACCGTTAACAGCCTGACCATGGTGTACTGCTTCTTCGTTCATGGAATTAACTTTATTTAGACATAAGAATGTGATCAGTATTAGGTAATGGGCCAAGATTTAAGCCAATCAAAACAATCTTATTCTAGCTTTCCCAACACCGAAATATTGAACTAAAATGGGACTTAGTTTCAGCTAGTAAGAGCTATGTAGGAATTGGGTAGCCCGGCACAAAGGTGGAGCATGGCACCTTTCTCTGGTATTGCTCGAACGGTGGAGTATGATATAGGGGTGATGTCTGGAGCTGCAGCAGCTATTCTGGAATTGGGGGGGGGAACCAAACATGAAGACAGAAAGACAACATACTATGGATGACAGAGCAGAATTTTAGAAAGCACATGGGTCCCTGCTGGAGTCCCACAGCAGCCGAAGCAATGACAATTTCTGTATTTTTAGAAAAAATAACCTTGATTAGCTCAAGTAACTGGCTTTCCTCCTAGTAGGTAGACACTTCTATTGATTTCATTAAATAGACGTGAAAGTTGAATTTCAAAGGAGAACGTACATATGGACATAGCCATTATGTGAAATCAGGCCACTCCTATCCCACAGCTAATGGCTTTATGCCTGTGCTACCAAGAAATCAGATTAAGTGTTAAGGACATGTCCCTTACCCCACCTGCACTGCTGGAGGCATTCCTCTTCTGTGCAAACTGTCATCAAAGCGTCTCGAGCTCCTGCTCGCTATCTGTAGCCTCACTTCTTATTCTGTGAGTCACTGATATGGGGTTGCAAAACTGAATGTGAGGTTATAAAAATATTGGAAACGGTAAATAAGACATCTCTGGATGCGCAAGGGCCAGAAATTAATTAAAAATCAAGTGAGCAATGAATCTGAGGTGTTTGGGCAGCACTGGTCCATTCTGCATTGCAGGACCTCGATGCAGACTTGCACATGGTGCAGTGTGCACTTTTGCATCATGCATCTTCACACTGTGCAGTACCAACAAATGCTGCCTGAGTCACCTCAGCTCAAAGTGAGGTTATTGCAGGTTATGAATTGTAGTGTTTTTATTAATCATGCAAAGCTTTCTGCTCTTACAGAAACATAATGATTTCATTATAGAAACCAAAGACTTTAAATGTTTTCCTACCATTGTTCCAACTGTCAGCATGTTAGTATCAGATTAGTATATCTTTGGATTATCTTGGAATATTTAATTAAAACTTTTTTTGTGTTGTTGACTTGAGTTTCATGAAACATTTGTTAAGTGAATTTTGGTTTGTATATGGATAGAATTTCCAACAATTTCTGAATGGCCTTAAACAGACTTCTGCCAGTTTGTTCATAGGTATTTATTAGAAGTGATATTTCCAGTATTGATAATTTTAAAAATCAAAGTATTGATCAACTCTGAAAAATGTTGAAGACTGTCTACTTTCTGCAGTATTGGATAGATGATTACATCCATTTTATTAGTATGCAAATCCTTAATAAATTATATGTATACCAAAAATTACTTTATAATAAATTTATTTACGATTCATTGTAAGTAAGTGTTTGATTTGTACACTAGTTTTCTATACCTATAAACCTGAGGTCATTCAGAACCTGCTTGTGGGGAAAGGTGAGAGGAAGTGGGAAGAGACGCTCAGCAGAGTGCTGTTCTGCAAGGCCTGGTCTCTCTCCTCAGCCTTGCTCCATTTCTCCATGCTTCCCAACTTAACAGACATCACATCTCTAATATTTGCTCTCCTTCCTCCATGATACCTTAATTTTTAAATTTTTTTTCCTGAAATCACCTCACACCTTTTTCCATCGCTGCTGATTTCATATCAATGCTGAGGAAAAAAGGTAGCAATATCTACCATGCATTGACCCTGTGAGGTGGCATGGTCCACACCATAATTCTTAGAATAATTACCAATTTGTATCAACTAAGATTCTCCCTCCATCTTTATATTTTGGAGACAGGGGCTGTAGCATTTCCAGCATGCTGGAATTATAGGCATGTATCAAGCTTTGGAAAAATGGAGGTCCCATTGGTTGGACGATTTTTAAAGGGCATCACAGCTTGCCAGGGAGTCAGTTGACAAGCATATGTGCCCATGTAATATTACATGCTGAAGGCTCCTCTGAGTCCCTGCCGAATAGGACACATGGCTTTGTGCCTTGACCATACAACCTTGCTGATATGGTTTGAGAAAGTCACTTGCCCTCTTTAAATCAGTTCTCTATGTTTTTAAACTGTAGGGTGAGATTAACAACAATATCTCTTTTCTATTCGAAGGGATGTTTTTAGGATCAAATGAGCATACACACATACCCATATTTGGGCATATTATGTATTATACACACACACACACATATACTTATGACACACACACACACACACACACACACACACACAC
>CABHPH010121375.1:0-20196 GCA_902168325.1 Peromyscus nudipes | reverse complement strand
GGAGAGATGACTGGAGAGAGGTTAAGAACAGAGGACCTGGGTTTGATCCCCAATGTGCACATGGCAGTTCACAGCTGCCTGTAACTCCAATAGGAGGGGATCCAATGCCCTCTTCTGACCTATTCAAATATTACATGAATGTGTTTCACAGACATACATGCAGGCAAAACACTAACAACGTAAAGTAAAAATAAATAAATAAATAAATTTAAAAAACATTTACTAGGTCAGCTATGTGGACATTGTCGTGCAGAACACTAAGTATTCTCTATTATTTGTTTATGTTCTACTTTGAGACAGGGTCTCCATGTGTAAAACAGGATGGTTCAGCTGAGCTCTTCCTGCCTCACTGTCATGCACCCTAAGATCACAGGCATGAGATAAGTTTTCATTCACTCTTACTCAATATTTGTAAGAACTTTGTGTCATGGTTCTTACAATACATTTTGTTCAAAGTGAACATGGGAACCCACAAAGAGTTCATTGATTTCCATGAAATCACAGACGTCAGTGACTGAAGAGATGTGGAAAGCTGAAGCTGATTTGAAAGCTTATGTGCATTGACTCCTAAGATAAAGTAGCCTTCTGACTTGCCTCATTAATGCGTGGTAGGAGACAGGATCTAGCATTTAGTGTGTATTAATTGGTGTGTGTGTGTGTGTGTGTGTGTGTGTGTGTGTGTGTGTGTGTACTGTATTCTAGAGATGAACTAGAGTGAAACAAACCCCCTTCCTTCTCTCCCACATGTACACAAACCCATACCATGCACCCATGTCCAGTGCCTATGTAATCATTACTTTGTACTGTTACATTAATTTCATACACAACCAGAATTTGATTGCGAGGTTCATTCACATTCAAAGGAGATCCTGGTTTAAAAATGTAATTTTAAGAAAAGAAAAAGCTGTTAAAGGAGCTATCAGACTGTTTTCCAGAATGATGACCCACTTTGGGTTTCTGTCAGTTTTTCCAATGTCTGTCAGGTTTCCAATGCCACCCAAAATCTTTTTTTTTTATTATTTACAAATTGTATGGTCTAATGGTTCAGGCTTCTCACTAGCTAGTTCTTATTACTTAACCCATTTCTATTAATCTATAAATTGCCACATGGCTGTGGCATCTTGCTGTTCCTTAGGTGGCGGCTGGTGTCTCTTCTGCCTCTGCCTTTCTTCCTCCTGTCTCTCTCCTTGGATTTCCCACTTGCCCCAAGCTGCCTTGCCATAGGCCAAAACAGCTTTATTTATTAGCTAATTGCAGCAACACGTATTCATATCATACAGAAAGACATCTCACAGCACTTTCCCTTTTCTATCTAATCAAAAAGGAAGATTTTAACTTTTTTTTTTTTTTTGGTTTTTCAAGACAGGGTTTCTCTGTGTGGCTTTGCACCTGTCCTGGAACTCACTTGGTAGACCAGGCTGGCCTCGAACTCACAGAGATCCGCCTGCCTCTGCCTCCCGAGTGCTGGGATTAAAGGCGTGCGCCACCACCGCCCGGCTGATTTTAACTTTAATGTAGTAAAACTACATATAATAAAACAGTTGTCAAGCAAGAATTACAGCTACAATATCTGATCTATTTTTATGTGGGAAAATTAGAGAAAATATTCTATCATCTATCCTATAGTTATCACCCAAATTCTTGTCAACACTTGTACGATTCTGTCTTCCTGATGTGTATACACTGGTGCATATGAACTTCAGAGATTCATGACTCTGGTCATGGGTCAAATACCTCAACATTTGGGAATGTGATCCATTAACCAGCAAAAGACCATATACTTCCAATCAAATGGGTGTAATTTTAATAAGAATTTAGAAATACAGTGTAAGTAAAAATATAATCATACAGCTTAAGAACAACTGCCTTTGTGTGTTATAAATGTATGCAAGATTTTGCTTATATTTTTCAACTACAAATCACCATCCTTCAATTAATAATTTTTGTTAACATTATTCTCTTCTTCAGAAGAAACTAGTAAGAATTACTGGTGTTCTTTTTTCCCCCTGCTTTAAAGGTAGAACATTTTCTTAGTTAATAAATATACTTTGTTCCTTTTCTTTGTTGTTCTTCAAGTCTCAGAGGTATTATGTTCTCTTTAAAGTCTGTAGTCATGCTTTGCTTATAGAGCAATAAAAGTGCACTTCATAGAGACTTCAGCCACTATCAAGACCCAGTATACCAATGAAGGTTGCTGAGTAGTGAGATGATGTTCTTCAGCCTGAGAAGTAAGGACTGAACCATGTGAGCAATCAGTAGTAGAGAGTTACATTGAGGAGTGTATTTGTGCTGGATGCTGAGGTGACAATTCATATTTTTAATATTTAAAAAAAATTGGAAAACAGAATTTGGTAAAAAGATTGAAGTGCTAGAGAAAGAAGACTTGAAATAACAGAACATTTTTAAGAGGTCCAGCAACTGAAAGGATGGTGTCACCATTTAATGAAATGCTCTATTTGTGATTAGTTTTAGAAGGATGGATAGAGAGCCTGCCATGAGGCATGTTAAATTTTGACTTTAATAGATATGTAATACACAGAGTAAATATACAGCTAAATACACAAGCTTGGAATTTATTTTGAGGAGATTATCATTTCTTACTGTTGACTAATAGTAACATTTAAAGCCACTGTACTAGATAAGGTGGTGTTTGTTGTTGTTGTTGTTTTCTTTACTAGTTTTAAAGGCCAGAGCCTGGGTTCTGGCAGTCCTAATAGCTAGGATTGGGCACACATTCTCAACATGCCAACTAAGGAGACAGTTTTTAGTGAAAAGCAGAGATGGGTTCATTTATGGTGGCAACATTTGGATGAGGAACTAATCAAGGCATCCAGTGACCATCAAATGCATTTGCTTCAGCTTGAATTTTAGTATTAAATAAAGTATAAGGAACATGGATAATTAAGCAGTCCCTGTCAACTTGTGTCCCCATGCATCACTGATCCAGCCCTGCCCCTTCCTGCCAGGTGATCTAATAAGTTCTCAGAACTATGTGAAATCTCTTTCTCTGGTTCACGTCTGGGCTTCAGCTTTCTGTCACTTCACCTGGATTCTTGAGGAAATTTTAATTTCTTATGGTCTTCAATCATCTGAAAGCACAAGTATTTCTCTCTAGAATATCTTTTTTTTCCCCTAAAGAGTAGTTACAGGATTAGAGCATAAAAAGAAAAGAATCTGGAGCTGAGTCCCAGCTCCCTACAGTATAAGAAGTTACAGAGTGGAAGAAACCCCAGCAATAGCTAAAGAACAGCCTTGAGGGCAGGAGTACCATTAAGAACAGGAGAGTGTGCCATCTCAAAATCACCCCAAGCTCTTGTTATTTTAAATTACATATATGTCTGTGTGAGCCTGCATATATAAGTGCAGGTCTCCTTGGATGCTGGTGGCAATAAATGTCCCTGAAACTAGAGTTACAGGTGATGGTGTATCACTTGACATCAGTACCAGGAACAGAGCCTGAGTCCTCTGTAAGAGGGGTGTGCTCTATTAGGTGCTGTGCCAACTCTCCAGTCACATCCCAAGGAAGAAGAAATGATGCTCAGTGATGCTGAACCAGCTCTAAAATGATGGTACCAACTTCCAAGCCTAAAAGTACTACCAATTCCTGATGGAGGTAAAGCATTCCCCCACAAAGTCCAGAAATCTGTACTTCAGTAAAATACCTAAAGACATTTTGCCCATTCTGTTCATTTTTGTGTCACTGATGCAGACTTCCTGTGAACCGAAGTTGCTACTTGCACCTTTGACAAAGCGCAAATTGAATTATGCCAGTTTTACTTGGGTGCCTTCGGTGCATGAGACAAGAAGGAGTCTATGTTCCATTTATATTGCTAGGAAGAAATTAATGAGTATTTTCAAGTTCCTTGTTTGGTCACTTAATTGGCTGTGTGACAGAGAGCTCTGTGGTGCATGTCAAACAACTTTCTTAGTCCTCTAATGATTTGTGCTTTCCTTGTGATACTATCCTGTGCACCCTGTCAGACTGGATATCCTTGTTAAAGTGGCTAGAATAAATTGGCTAGCAGTGTGCATACAACGTAGTATATTAGCCACAGCAACAGGAAGTACTTTTAGCAGTTCTTTCAATAGATTTCCTTGTTTGCCCATAAGCATCAAAACCAACCCAAACTTTCATTTAATATAATTAAAAGGACATCTGAAAGTAGTTTGAATCACAGCAGGTTCTTGTGATTTGGTAACCCTTTGTTAAAGCCTTGTGAACTTAATATATTTCACAGCTTGATAAATCTGCGCTTGATGTGTGTCAGTAAGAGAATAAATACAAATCTGTACCCTGCATGTTTCTGCTGACCTAAACCTATTGTTAAGAGACTGTTGAGATTAAAGGAAGTTACTTCCATCTGTAAAACCAGAGTCCTTCTCTCTACATGAAGGATAGTTATTAGAATCCCTTCTTGTAAGTTGAGTCATTAACTGATGCTCCAATGCAATTGTCAAATCAAAAGACAGTGAAATGATGTGTAATGGGAGTACAGTACTTCCTACAGGTATTATTTAAGAATTTGAACAGGTCAATTCATACATCTAAAAGACCTCCAAAGGACAACAACAGATGTTGATCGGGATCCTTTATTAACACAGAAAGTTGTTCTGGAAATCTTTGAAAACTGCCTTGGTGGGCTCTGTGACCTAGCCAAGATGGTTACCTTAGGAGAAGTCATTCCTGCCTCTTCCATTTTGCACAGTTCCTATAAATATGCACACATTCACTCCAGCTGCTGTGTGTGTAGACATGGTTCGTAAGAGTTCCAGAGAGTAATTCTAATAAAGACTTGGGGAAGCAACATTCTGTTTCTAAATAGAACGTTTGTATCAAAAACAAAGCAAAAAAATATTTCTCTTCTCCCTTCACCAACCTGTATTCTCCTCACTCAGTTTGTGAACTATCATTTAATGGTCAAGCTCTTTATTTAAAGTCCATTCTATGCCACATTGCTTTCTGAACATATATTTACCTTTGGGAAAAATTTAAATGCACACAAAATAAAGAGATACTATTTGTGTGCAAACCAAGAGAATGCATATCCATTTTTGTTGTGATTTCTTTAATAGCTTTATGGTTGCGTAGCTAACCAGAAGGAAAAAGTTATAAAGGCTGCATTATAGATTGAAGATCCTGCTTTTAGAAACTGTCATTAACTATTCTGTGACAGGTCCAAACAGAAAGGGAAGTTTTAAAGCGTGATTTGCAATAAAGTAGCTGCCTGATGGTTTGGAACCAAACAAATGATTCTTTAGAACTCTTCCTAGCAGAGTTATCATTTTTATAATTTACCTTATCTCATGCATAAATTTTGTACAGACAGTAACAGACACAGTGATGGCAACTTAAACAAACCAGAGTCTCTTCTCCTACTTACTTCAGAGCAGGTGGTACAGATTCTCATGGCCATTCCTTGAGATCAGCCTTCAAGGTGTTCCATGGGTTTCCTATTGTCAGCATGGCCCTCCACCCTTCAGCTGCAGAGATGCACATAGATTCCAGTCACACTGTCATACAGTTCTTAAGTAGGAAGCAGGAAAATAAGTTGACTAACTTTATATCCTTTCCAAAAGTCTCTTCACTCAGCTGCTTCTGTTCAGAACTCAAAGAGTGCCCTGGACATGCAGTGAAATTCTGCAATGAAAGGAGGCAACATTTTAGCTGGATATGTTGCCTCATGGTTCCCTAATACAAAGGGGAGCCTAGGAAGCTACGTCTTTGGATACTGGTGCTAGGGACCTGCCCAGAAAATGCAAAGGCTCTAAGTTAGATCCCTGAACCAAACACACATATATATAGATGATAAAAAAGAAAGCATATTTTTTGTTTATATATGTGCAAATATGTACAGCTCTTAAAATTTTCAAAACTGATATTTTGAAGGGGCAGCATTCTATAACAGAAATTTCACTTTTCAAAAATTTCTGTATTTTCATTATTTGTTGCTTTTTAACAATAGATCATATTTTTTGCAGTATTTTAGACTTATGGAATATTTATTTGGCCAGGTAGTGCAGAGTCCATCCCTCTTAACCCCTGACAGCATGATTCTTTCTCTTCAAAATATTTTACATTAGTATAGGATAAAACAGATGGTTTGGCATGGTTTAAAGTTCATAGTTCTTTAACATAATTTTTTTACTTTTGTCCTCTTTCTTGGAACCCAAAGTAAATACTGAGTTGAAATTAGGGCTGTTAAAGTTCCTCCTACTAGAAGTGCTTAAATACAGAAACCTATGCTCCTCTTAAAATAATAAAATAAAAATAATAGACATTTAATTTGAGAAAAGCCTAGGTTTCTTTGTTCATTCACTCAATCAGACAACTGTTAGACCTTTTGCATCC
Organism: Peromyscus nudipes; assembly: GCA_902168325.1. NCBI lineage: Eukaryota > Metazoa > Chordata > Mammalia > Rodentia > Cricetidae > Peromyscus > Peromyscus nudipes. Next base: position 13,847 of record CABHPH010121375.1, on the reverse strand, counting down.
GTGCACTGTTCTAGGCCACGATTCAAAAGAGAAGGCAGGAGTTCTATTCTGGTAGAGCACGGACCCTAGTTCAACAGGTCGAGTTTGGAAACTAGTGCTATCATCAAATCAAAGCAGCACACTAATGACACAAATATTACTCAGAGAAATAAGATACAGTCATGACATTAAAAGGACGGTTGCTAAGAATGTGTGGAGTAAGGAAGATATTCTAGTATGATAACAATAAACCTTGGTCCTTATGTGATGAATGAAATAAGGCAGATGCCCAGCTGGAGAAAGCATTCTAAGCCGCTGAATGTAAAGGTAGCAAGTGAGGGCTGTTGGAAAGTTCTGGGACTACAAAGCCCAACATAGTCATACATAGTAACTGGTTGAAGGATCATAATAATGGGAAGAGTGTGTAAAGCATCTACACTTGAACACCATTAAAAAAAAATGTTAGCCAGAAACACCGTACTGTGCTTTTACAGTGTGAATTTGGCTGTAAATTTTATTTTCCACTGATATGCATTCTGACAGCTTCAGCTAGCACTGTTAGGCTGACTGTTCCAAGCATGTCAACCAATTGCTTTACACTCGTCTGAATTCTTCCATTACTCCATTTGCTCTACTGCTGAGTCATTTTTTTCTTATTTTGAATATGTTGTTTGAGAATTTTCTGCAATGTGTTTGAATCATATTCACCCCTCCCACTCCTCCCAGATCCACACACACCCTTCCCTACCCACCCAACTTTGTCTCCTCTCTGCCCATCAAACCCAGTCTATAATGCCTACATGCTCTCAGATGTGTGGCCTGCCACTTGAACCTAGTCAACCTACCAGCAGCCATAGCCTTCAGGAAAACTGACTCTTCCTCTTCCAGCCGTTGTCAAATTCCAACAGCTCCGCACACCCCAAGGCTCACATATAATTTATGAAAAGGAAGCAGAAAGATGGTGATCTTAAGTGGTGTTAGACCTTTTGCATCCATGCACTGTTATAGGCCACGAACAAGTGGTGGATGACTACAAGAAAACCAGGTTTTCCAGACCCAGCAAGGTCATTACATATATAAACTCACTGTTCAAAGTATGCACAAGATGCATGTAAGGTCAAGCCAGGTAAAATCCAAGCATAGAAAGGGGAGATGGATGTGAAGTCCCACCATGAAAGTCCCACCATGAACTGGGTCATGTTTGAAAGTGCATATCTGATCTTGACCCTACTTAAAGACTGTCTATCCATTGTTCTCATTTGGCATTTACAAAATAGTTTCACTTTTGCATTATAGTGTTCTTGTGTCTGACTTCTCTTGCCAATTACCCATACTTTTAACTGGCCCCACCTGCATCTTTGGAGTGTCTACTTCCAAATCATCCAATGATTGCAGTTCAGGTCTCCAAGCCTTTATTGTCACAATACCCTTTTCTTGAATTAATTCTATTTTTTTCTCTCTTTTGTCCTTCTTTTGTCTGAATAGCTTTGTGTTATCTGTCAGCACCCACTCAATATGCCAATTACTTTAAGGTGGCATTCTTTGTCCCACTTAGTATAAATACCCTCTTATATGAGTTTATATAACACTCATTTTTTTCCCCCTGTGGCAGCAATTGTCAAGTATTTTTTAAGATCACTTCCCTCTTCTGACATTGAGTCTCTTGGAAATGAGCAGTGCTACTTTCACTTCTGTATCTCTAGGCATTTAAATCCCACTTAACTTCTCTCAGATCTCTAAATTTTAAGCTCTTTAATGGAAACCACAGGCCCATATTTCCAATTACCTTCCACTGCAGCAGAAACACTGTCCCTGTGAACAGTTACTACCACTGGTCCCTTTTCTCTCGTTCTCTCTCAAATCTGCTTCACCAGGCTTCTGTCCTCAGTACTTTACTGAATGGGTCCTTCTTCTCAAGGTCATTATTAAGTCAGTGATGGTTTCTCAAGGTCATTAGTGACATTATGTGCTAAACCAATGACCAATGATCAATCTGTGTCTTTCTTTTAAATGATTTTTTTGTTCTTTGAGATTATAGTGTAATCACATTATTCTCCCACCCCTTTCCCCCCTCCAAATCTTCCCATGTACTATCCCCCTGCTGTCTTTCAAATTCATGATCTCTTTTTTTAATTGTTGTTAGGATATGTGCACATGAGTGTGTGTGTTTATGCATGTGTGTATATATTCACAATATATATTTCAATCATACCTGACCAATCAGAAAAATCTGGCACTCTTGACTTTTCTCCCTGACATACTCCCATGAGAAGACCTCACTTGATTTTCTTCTGACAAATTAACACTTATTTTTGCTTTTCTTCAAGAGTTTCTCCTTTTCCCTCCAAGCTTTTGGAGTTGGAGTGCTCCCCAGCATAATACTTAGTTGCCTTTCCTTTGAATTGTTCCCATGGTGACCTCATTAATTTAGATCGGTATGATTTTTTTTTAAGAATTTTTTTATTCATTTTACATACCAACCCCAGATCCCCCTCTCTTCCTGATTCCAACTCTCTCCAGAGCCTTCCCTCTATAACCCGTACCCCCTATTCCCTCCTCTAGAAAGGGTAGGCCTCCCATGGGGAGTCAGCAAAGCCTGGTACATTGAGTTGAGGCAGGTCCAAGCCCCACCCCTGCATCAAGGCTGAGCAAAGTATAATCTGGATGCTTGTGATCGCAGATGTTATACACTGGACAGACTGTTCTTTTAAAATCTAGAATTACTGTTCGTTTTAACCTTTCAGCATCTTTGTTTGCGGTGGGCAGCACAAGCCTTCTACAGCAGAACTGAATTTCCCACCTTCATTTTTATGTTCAGTCTCCACTGTCTGAGTTACTGAGTTCTGTCTCAATAGCCACGGTCCACACTCGACTGAAAGTCTCAGGGGCATGACTTGATGCTTCCACTTGAAGACTTTTATTCTAGTCATTTATTCTGTTGATTGTGGGGCTTTGTGTTTTGTTTTAAGATAGTGTTTTATGTAGACCAGGATGGGCTTGAACTCACCATGTAGCCAAGGATGATCTTTGAACTTTGAATATACACTAGCAGAGAGATACATATTGGTCCTTAACGTTGCAATTGATGGAACCCATCTGTAGCCTGAGTTTTATAGTAGCTCTGGCAGTCCCAACACCTACGTTCAACGATGTATTCCACCATGTAGGTTAGAGATGCATAGTGATGAAAAGCAGAAAAGTGGAGTTAAGCAACATGTTGGGAAAAGGAACACATAAAGGTGACCCAGCAACCTTGAATTCATCCAATAGGTGCTGGCATGAGTCTTGGGTTTGAATAGTGGAAGAATTGGGAACAAGGGCACAAAATAAGCAAATAAAGCAGTTCTTGTCAAGGTGTGATCCAACTTGCCCCTGTCCTGGCTTAGTTCCTGCAGAGTGGCCCAATATATTATTTCTTAAACCACCATCATCACTGGAAAAGACCAGTTTGTTTTCTACAAGATGATTCTGGGGCGGTGGATACAGCTTTGCACTCATTGCTCTCTTCTGCAGGGGAGGAAGGGTATACGATGAGGGCTTTCTTCTCCCGGGTATCCAAGGTAACTATAGGTTTAGGACAGTCACCTTGTTTTTGTGCTGTCAGATTTGGAGGAATATGACTTAGGATAGGTAGGCAGACACTCCACGAGTGATTAACGTTCTTATACAGAGGCAAGCAGGAGTCTGACTCAAAGAGAGATGGAAGGTGTGGGCAAGCTGCCAAGCTGTTAAAGATGGAGACTCAAGAAAGGAGTCAATGCCTTTTAGCAAAAATGGCATATAAGTGCCTGCCACACTCTGCTCTTTGACTTCTTACCATAGGCTTTTTTAATGAGAAACTATTGACTGCACTTTCCCAAATTTCCATCTATTGCTAATGGTTCTGCGACATCAGTACTTCCGTATGTATTCAATTATTCTGGATACTGTTAGATAGTGCAGTGGCTTCAATCAATCTACTTCAATTTGTGATGCCAAATCTACAGAACAGAACTCTTGTGCAACATTCAGACTTATTTAGATCTTCCTAACTGCTGTCATTGAAGTACTTTATAATCAAATCAAAATAGGCAAATCTGTATTTATCAGGTTCTGTAGCATGAGTCTTAAAAGTTCTTATTAATAAAATCAAACCAGGGCCAGGTATTGGGGTGAACACTGGAAGGTCAGAGAGACAGAACCAGCCACAGCTACCTCACCTCGCTGGATCCTCAGCTGGTCTTGCTTCCTCAGACTGGAGGCCTCTGAGTCCTCATCCAAAATGGGTCCCAGCTGAACTGCTGCTAGAAGCCTGAAAGCTTAACCAGGCCAAATGCTTCTCCAGGCCAAATGCTTAACCAGGCCAAATGCTTCTCCAGGGCAAATGCCTCTCCAGGGCAAATGCCTCTCCAGGGCAAATGCCTCTAGTTTCTGGTCCTCACGCTTTATATACCTTTCTGCTTTCTACCACCACTCCCTGGGATTAAAGGTGTGGCTTTCTGGGATTAAAGGTGTGTATCACCGTGCCTGGCCGTTTCCAATGTGGCCTTGAACTCACAGAGATCCAGAGGGATTTCTGTCTCTGGAATGCTAGGATTAAAGGCGTATGCTACCACTGCCTAACCTCTATGTTTAATATTGTGGCTGTCCTGTTCTCTGACCCCAGATAAGTTTATTAGCATACACAATATTTTGGGGAACACAATACCACCACAAGGTTCCTCATAATTTCTTAATATACAAGCACAGTTATACACACCGTTCTTCAAGAATAAAACCACAATCCTTTTTTCCTTTTCCCCTGTGATCTAGTGTCTCTTTGGTGCCTACCACAGATCCCATGCATCATGCTTCTTTCTTTCCCTTACTGACTGGCTTTAATTAATCTACAAATCATTTAGGTGTGTTTGAAATCTCAGCCTTTCTTCATCCCCAGAAAAAGAATGCATGGCTTTGATCCCCAATACTACCCCATGTTGTTTCCTAATTAGCTTTTAGCAAGTTACTCCTCTAGGTCTCAATTTTCTCTGTAACATGACGATACTAATAATTTGTACCTTTGTGGACTCTGGAGGAAAGTAAAGTTGGATGCATTTGTCTTAGGGACTGAACGACGACGATGATGCATGCAACTTCCTGACTTTAAAGTGTTTTTTAGTGACTACTTGTTGCCTGTAGGAAGAATTGCAAACATCTTGACACTGCTCGCAAAGACTCCTAAAATCTAGACTTTACACCTCGTTGTTGCCGATGGACACTTTGTGCTTCTTTGTTCTGTTTTGAAGAATTGTTTTTATTTCCTTCAATAGGCTGTTCTTATCTCTGCGCTAAAAGGGACATGCTGCATGCCTCACCTCTTTTGCTAGTGTTGAACCTCAGTTTGAAAATGTCTGACTTCATGGAGCTTCTGTGATAGTCTCTATACCTGTTCCTATTGTTACAGTGCACGTCATATTGGATTTTAATTACTTGTTTAATTGTCTGCCCTCCCCATATTATCTCATGGAGGGAAGGGAGAGCAGCTGTCATTTTTGCTGCATTCTAATTGACTGCCACATTGAAGGTGCTCAATTAATATTGTGGAATGAATTTGAGTCTGCAACAAGGTGAGAGTCAAGTCCATAGCTGTATTTAATTCCTGTGATATAACACAGATTGCCTTGACAGCACCCAATCATTTCACCCTAAATTAAACTACATTTTAAAGCAATGCAATCAAATAGTTTGTTAAAAACAATACTTTTTTTTTTAATCCAACGAGAGCTCTCATAAACAGTCTCTTTTACAGAATTCTAGTTTCATGTTCTGTTAAAGGTTCTTATTACTATATTAAGGTCAGTTGTGTTATACAATCTAATTTTAATTAAGACTTGAAAATGCCAATACTTCACTGTAATATAAAAGGGAGTTCAGGGATTAGTCATTTTTATACGCTTAATAATATTAAATGACAGTGGTTATAAAATGAACCTTTGGTTTATTGATCACATGTGTAAATATCAGTCACTCAACTTGACTTCTAATAAAAAACCTGCAAGTTATAAACTGTTTTGAAGACTTTTTGAACATTTGACCTTTAAAATTTTGATTTGAATCAATATCTAAATCCAGATTGAATCACAATGTGCCCTATTCAGTAACGATTTTAAACTTTTGCCTTATTTTATTCTCAGCTGATAAACTTTATGTCAAAAAGTAAAAACCAAAAGAACTAAGGAAATTTGCCTTTAATTTTTAAAATTATAAAGCATATTTATATCTATATATAAATGAACATATACAGTGTTCTAGATCATCAGTGTTATGGATATCGTTTTAGAACTGTCATTCAATAATTTTGTCCTTGAACAAACATCCAAAAGTATACTATAGCAAATTGAAATTATCATGAAGTCATTAATGTGCTTGATGTCATTAAGTGAGATAGCTTTTGGGTGAGATAATACTGTTTTTAGGATCTAATATTACAATGCTGTTTTATATATATGTTAAAGAAATAAATGCATGGGATGAGATCACACACAGAAGTCCTGAAGCTTTATTTCTCTTCCCCCAAATATTCTGAGATTTAGACAGGAGAAATGCTTAAACATGAATGTAAATATTATGAAGAACAGAGCATTATTATTGAGCATAATTATGGTAAATATGATAAAGGTTCTGCATTCAGGAAGAACTCCAGAAATTATTTTAAAGTAAGGAATTAAATATTTTTCTTATTAAGTATTTTATGTATATGGGTGTTTTCTGCATATGTACTGCAAGAGCTTGATGCCTTCAGAGGCCAGAAGAAGGCATTGTATTCTCTGGAAATGGAATATAGGATGGTTGTGAGCATCCCTTTGGTTTCTGGGAATTGAATCCAGGTCCTCTGTAAGAGCAGCTAGTTCTCTTAAATACTCTAGCCATAGGAGTGAAATATTACTTTGATTGATAGTCAGTTATTAAAAGTGGATCAGCAATTTCTTAGTTTAAATTTGTGTATCATTTAGAATGCTTATTCTTGAATTTCAGATGGGCTGAACACCATTGCTCTGTCACATCATCATCTTCCTTATTTTGTCTTTTAGGTACACAAGTCCTCTCTGCATTAAAAAAAAACCCACAATTTTTAATCCCCATTCAAAAGCAATGAATTATGTGTTTTTTTTTTTAAAAAAAAAACCTTTCCAACAGAAATCTATGACTTACTGTTCCATTTACTCTGGATTTGATCTTTAAAATTTTGATTTTACTCCAGATTAGAGCATAATGTGCCTTATTCTGTAATTATTTTTAAAATTTTGCTTTATTTTATTTTTGAATGATGAATTTTATATTAAAGATGAAAACTAAAGAATAATCAAAGAAAGTAATTGTGTTGTTATCCGTGATAGTTTGCATCTATGGGAGTGTGTAGTGCAGGTGTCTTTTCTGTTTGTTTGTTTGTTTTTTTGTTTTGTTTTTTTCCTGAACTTCAACAGTCTCTTTCCTTCTAACTCATTATGGTCTCCTTCAATACCATGGGGATAGGCCCCTCTATTCTTTGAGAAGACATTTTGGGAAACATATCAAAAAGCTATAAACATAAATAAGGATGCTTTCAGTTTTATTATTATTTCTTATTGTCATTAATTATTTCATAATAAAAGCTAGTTATGTTTGTCCAATGGCTACTAATGACCCAAAATATATTCTGAGAAATTGTATTTCTCCTAAAGGACATACTCTTGTGAGAAAGGGAGATAAATATACAAATAACTGTGTTAAACAATAACAAGCTCCAAATGGGAGTCTGCTGTAATCTGAATCTCCTAATTCATATGTTGGAATTTGGTGCCTATTGTAGTGGGTACCAGAAGTGGAGCATCTGGAAAATGAGTCGGTCAAGAGTAACAAACCTTCATGAATAGCGGCAGTACCCCTAGGAAACATTTTCCAGTTTGTTTCTCTCATCCACCATGTTAGGATCTACAGGGTCCTCCCTCGACACCAAGTCTGCTGGTGCTTTGATCTTGCACTGCTCAACTACAGGAACTATGCATGATAAATTAGCAATTCATAAACCACCTGGTCTAAGATGCCCTATTATAGTAACCAAAACAGGGGGAGACATCCCATTGTGTTGCTATCTGGAATAAGAAGTCATGAAATATATCTATTTAGTATGTGTTGCCCTTTATATACTACTTTGTTCATAGCCTCAGAAAACCAATGCCCTCAGAGATTTAGCCCACACAGGTATGAATAGAAACATTGGCTAAAGTATGAATTTTCACTGCATGCCATGCACTCAGAAAGCAATCATTGAACCTTGTTTTTGGCCATTATAAATGATACTTCGAGCAATCCTTGTAAAGATTCCTTTCTCTCCAGTAGGAGGAACAAAACAGCCCTATAAGTAAATGAATATATGAGATACTTTTAGAGAGTGATACACGATACAAAGAAAATGGAACAGGTTCATTTGTGGAAGACTTCCACTCCCTTTCTCTGATAGCAGGATACCTTTTAATAAATGAAACCTGAGCTAGTAACTGATGGAGCTCATGCTTAAAAAGCTTGTATTTGAAAATTTCATGGGTGGTAAACTTATTCATCTTTTCATAAGTTCTTCTCTAAAGTTGTTTGTTTTTTATGGCTTTGAAGTGTAGGAAGAAGGGCAAATGAGTTCATCTGGTTCTGCTTAACTAGTAGCCTGGGAATTACTGCTCACCTGGGTGATACATGCCACTGATGAGTTTTTTGCCATTGATTTCCTTTGGGGATGGCTAAGAAATCTTAGGTTGTTTCACAAGCAGATCCTCTTGGAATTATCATAGAAGTTGCCACTGCAAAAATATGTAGCTGTATCCCCCCAACGTCTTTCACTGTAGTGTTAACAAATAAATAAAGCTTCCAGTTCAAATATAGAAAGTAGAATAGTAATGTGCCCTTAACAGTGTACCACAATTATGTGCCATGATTAAAAACAGTCAAATGAATATGTCTAAGGTCTAAATTAAATTAGAAGAGTTCAGAATATGTTGCATAATGTTAGAATATGCCCAGAAATAACCTGTCCTTAATACTCATATTTCTAAAATGACATGTGAATTGTTTTATTTATACTTGATTTTGTAGAAATGGTCAAATGTCAATAAAATCTAGTCAAGCAACTATATAATGTGAAAGGGGATATTTATCACTGTATTCTTCCAAACTAAAATATAATGAGACTTACCTTTATGAGTAGTTTTATTTTATTAATTTGATAGAAAATATTGTTTATCCTTTGTTCCAGTGAAATTTAGTGGCAGAATAGAATTTTCTAGTGCTCATCTCCTATTCAGTTAAAGTATTTGTAAAAAGATATAGTAAATACAAAGTCCTATAAAATGGTGAAAATAGAAGGTTCTATAAGATAAAGCCAGGACAAACCTTATTTTCTTCTAATTTAGAATATACATTTTTACATCAGAAAAAAATAAAGAAAAAACATCGAGTACTAATTTTGCCCTCCATTTAAAGAAAGTGAATGTATATTTATCATTCAGTTTGTGTTTAAAGTACATATAAGCTTAATCCTATGGAAACCTAGAAGTAAAAAAATCAAAAATCATCCCGTGATTAGACGTTATCATTTATGATAAAATTATAAATATTTTAGGAAAATCAAATATCTCTATTCTTCTATCAGGACAGAACTGTGGCTATTTAATTGACTCTGGATAGGTGGCAACAAGTAGTTCATCAACTTTTAGAGAATTTAACCCGTATTAAGTAGAAAACCAGTGGATCTCATTGTGCTGTTCCACCAGCAGGAAAGGAGTCAGCATGCTTGTGCCTCTGCTCTTATTCCTCCAAGTTTGCATGGGCCACTACTCTCTTGTTCCTGAAGGCATCAAGTCACATGCCACCTAGGAGTTAAGTCATGTAAGAGGTTAAATGATTACTGCATTGCAAAAGATTTATTCCTTCCAGATGGCATTGTGATGTGGCTGTTAGAGCAAATGAAGGGTCGGTCTTGATTGCACTTACTCAGTGGATACTCATTTCCTCCTCATTGCGGGATGGTATCAAATGAAAGTAAATGTAAGATCGAGCTATAATTACCTCTAATTTGCATATAAGGTTCAAGAAGTTACTTCCTTTGTCCAGTGTTAGCCATATGGTTCCAAGCTTTGTACTCTGATGTAAGCTGCAAGGAAACTATCAGTCTTTGTGCTAATACTTCCTTAGAATCATTGGTTTACTTATTTTTTTTTAATTTTGACAATTTCACACACATACACACACACACACACACACACACACACACACACATCTTGACAGATCTTACTTACCTTCTTCTCTAACCCCTAATATTTTCTTCTCATCTCTATCTACCTTACCTCATCCCTAAGGTTCCCTTGTGAAAATTCATGACTTTTGGGTTTGTTGTATGAGGCACAGAAGTTTAACCAGGGCCATCTGTGTGGCCATTGGATTGGAACAGTCTATTAGAGCTTTTGGGTACACAAATGAAAGCAATGACTTACCTCTCCTTGAAAAATCCTGTTCCAAAACCTTTATCAGTGAGGCTAGGGCCAGATGAGCCCTTCCTCCATCTATACCTAACTGTTGACAGGCACATAAACAGATGTTTTTAAGACAAACTAAGTAATTCTTAAAGTTTTTTTTTAGTAACTCATTAAGAATATTTTTACTTTGTTCTTTAGAAAATTTGAAAGTTATTTATGTTGCTTAAAATTTATTGAATGTTTCTCTAAAGACTACACCATGTTTGAGAAGATAAGATTGCTGAAATGCATTCAGATTTTTTTTATGAAAATATTTCATCTTATAGCTCTTTGGTTGTAAAACAAAGATAATTGAGCAATAATTGATATTAATTAAAAGGCCTAGTTTTTAGATAAAGCAGTTCTGTACACAGACTCTTGAGATTGTTTCTCACAGATTGTATGTTATTATTGTTGACCTTTTTCCAATTGTGTATGTTATTATTGTTGATTTTTTTTCCAATTGAGATAGTCTTTATTTTCCTGTTCTTGTGTAATTGCTCTGGCTACTGCCTCAAACAATTATGTTGAGTAGAATAGTCTATGGTGGGCATCTTACTTCAGTCTTGATCTTAAAAAACAATATTCCAAATTTATAGTGTTATGTGTAATGCTAGTGGAGGACTTTTCATATATGGTCTTTATTATGTTGAGGTAATTTCTTTCTATTTTTGGTTTGTCAGTGGCTTTTAATCATGAAAATTGCTGAATTGTGTTAAATGCTTTTTCCTTCATCTATTGAGATAATCAGGTGACATTATCCTCTATTCTGCTAAGGGAGTACATCACATCAATTTATTTTATGTGTTGAACTATCTTTTCATCTCAGAAATAAATTACCTTTGGTCATAATATATGGTTCTTTTAATGTGCTATTGAGTTTGGCTTGCTGGCCTTTTGTTGAAGAATTATGCATCCACATTCATCAGGGATATGACTGGTAGTTTTATTGTCTGGGGTGCTTGTGTCTGGCTTTTGTATCAGAATAGTAATGCTCACTCATAAAATGTATTTGGAAGCACTCCTTCCTCTTGAACTTTTTGGAACAGCTTGAGAAAAATTGATATTAATTCTTTAAATGTCTGGTTGAATTCACTCGTGAAACCATCTGTTCCTAGGCCTTTTATTGTTGGGAGATTTTGATTACTGAGTCTTTCTCTAGACTCATCTATCACTCTCTTTGCTTCTCACTCAATTTTGAAACATATTTAGAAGATTGTTGGAGTGCATTGTTAGAGATGACCATTCCATTTATTTTTCTATTTTTACCATTTGGCAATTTTTAAATTAACTAACTAACAACAGCAAAGGGGGGAACAGAAATACTGTAGTATATGTAACAGCCATCCATTGAGATAAGATGAAAATAATCAAATTCAGATCGTTTCATGATTATTAAGATCATAAACAGATAAAAATGACTGCCCACTTTCAAGCCAAGGGATAATTTCTGTTGCTTGCAGGATTTTTCAGATCATTGCTGATAAATTTTGGGATCACCTATACTTAGAATAAATGTTCCTATCACTCAGTAGGTCCATATTCTCTTCTTGGCTTCAGAAGATACCTAAAACTTTTCATTTGTTTTATCTCCTGGTGCCTACTTTCTGGCATATCCTGTTGGCATTACTACCATAGGTAAGCAGCTAATGCTATTGTGGTCTGGAAATGCTTCTGTGTGACTATCAGCTCATACTTCAAACCCAGCATGACAGAGCTAAGCACACAAAATAAATGTATTCAGTCTTTAAATTCACAAAAAGTTATTTAAGTGGTTTGTGAAATGTGTGTCTATTTTTAATGATGCAAACTACAGAAGTTGTAAGACCATCTTACTTAAAAATCTAATGATGTTGATTTGGCCAGAAGTTGGGATAGTTTGGAAAATATCAAGGAAAACAACTTTATCAAGAGGCAAATTAGTTTTTGAAGCTTGTGTTAATTGGCAGCCAAGGTGTTTCATTATGAAGCTGAATTTTTAACAGTTGTTACTTGGTTACTATGAAAACACCAGCCAAAAGAAAACACAGCATTGTAAAGGATCTGTCTCCCATCTCACCCAATCCCTTTGCCAATGTGTCAATAATGTGTATCCTGTTTTAAAACACTCGTGTGGTGCCTAGAGACTATGCCTATGTTGACTCTCTATTCATGGTGTCGTCTGCATTGGAGGCATACTTAATAATGAATGGGTTCAGGGATGATCACTTTCAAACTGCAGGTGCCGTATTTTTCTATTTTGCTGTTTTCTTTGTTTGAATGAAATCCAAGACTTTTCTGAGAGAACTGTTTTCTCTTTGTAACCTACCACATAAAAGAAACCACAGGGAATATATAAATGGTAGCTACAGAGATTATTCTTCTGGATGCAGCAATGAGAAACTCGGTGCCTTGTCTGTATGTGTGGATGTACATACTGCTGAGTCCGTAAAGGAAACAACACCTCGGGGCCATAGGTAGTGATGTCCAACTGTTTACTCCCTTCATGAATGGTAAACAGTGTTAAGGTTTCACACCACACAACATACTCAGAGCACCTGACAGTATGAAAGCTTTGATACTTTCCCCAGTCTGACATTTTTGTAGCTGTCTGGCGCTAGAGGAAAAGGTGAGAAGAAGATAAAGGGAAAATAAGTGTTTATTCCCTGAGTCCACAAAGTATAGGCCACAAATCCCTGTCACCTCCCCTCTATAATGATCTTTTCAGTATCTTCTGTGGTCAGCATCAGGTTTTATGGAGATGGGCAGAACAAAACCGTTTTCTGTAGAGGATGCAAACTTGTTGGTTCAAATTATGTGCCCCTAGTTCCTCAGCCAAATCACTTTAATTATGTGATAATAGTCTTACTGAAGCCTCTGCTGTTTATTCTGAGAAGGAAGCATGGCTCTATTTGCTGCCCTTCAAAAGAAGACAACTACGGGCTTGCAAAGTCTCAGTGAGGGATTTATAGAAAAATAATGAATGCTTCTGCTGTAGCATGTCACAGGGGAGGCTGGGACAATAGTGATCTTATGCACACTGCTGCTCCTTGCTTGCTGGGCAACATGTACACCTGGATTTCTGACAGCTATACGGGTTCACTAGAGACTTCTGCCATTCTGTTCATCCCCTCATAGGCCATGGTCGAGACAGTTAACAACCTCCTTCAGCCGCAAGCTTTGAATGCATGGAGAGACCTGACTACAAGCGATCAGCTACGTGCAGCCACCATGTTGCTTGACACTGTGGAGGAGAGCGCTTTCGTGTTAGCCGATAACCTTTTGAAGACTGACATTGTCAGGGAAAATACAGACAATATTCGTAAGTGACCTTTGTTAAGACAGAAGGTCTAGAGTCACTTGCGTAGCAGGAAAGAGTGAAAAAAAAAA
>CABHPH010121374.1:12656-30511 GCA_902168325.1 Peromyscus nudipes | reverse complement strand
TAAGAATGTAAAGACACCAAGGAGCTGTAAGTCAGGGAAGTTAGCAACTAATAAGAGCTGTTTAGAAGCACAGATCAACATAAAAGTCAATCAAGGTTCAAAAAACTATCAACAACCAAACTCTAATGAAAAATAGAACAATAAGAGACATAAACACTAAAGGTTTGCCATTCCAATATAGCTTATATTACAGCATCAATGAAGGGACTTCTTCCAATTAGTCTAACCAAAGCTATGAAAAGATAGCATAAAAACATAATGAGTTTAAAAGATCTATCTGGCTCATCTACCTTGTGGGAGATATTACCATCACTAATTGGGGACCTCCATGAGCTTTCTGATACATCTAATGATGATGGAAATTACACATACTGTGTAAGATATATGCATGTTGCTGAGACAAAACACCATCACCATAGCAACTTACCAAAAAATAATTTATTTTTGTTTATAGTTCCAGAAAGATAACAGTCTGTGTCAGCATGGAGACTGGTACTGGAAGACAAGAACTTACACGATGAACTATAAACTGGAAGCAGAGAGCTCCCAAGGAATGGTGCATGACTTCTAAACCTCAAAGACTGCCTCAGTGACATACTTCATCCAGCAAGGCAATATCTCCTAAACCCACAGACATCTGAACATATGTGTGAACCCCATAGAGACCCTCTTCAAAAACGTTTGCCAGGTTTATGAATTCATTTAATCATTCATTCATTGACTTGATTGAAGTGATGGGAATGGAGCAAAAGGCCTCGTGCATATGAGGCATCTGCTCTACCTCTGAGTCACATCCCCAAATTAAGGATGACTTATTAATACAGTGATAAAATGAGCTAGTCATAGGATAGATGTGCTACATATTAAAGGTCAGGCAAAAATAAAAGATACATTTATGTTTCTCCTTATATATTCATATAAAATGCAAAATAATGCTGTGACAAGAATCAGAAGCCACACTGAAGTTAGAGGAGCAAAGAGAGGGGGAAGCAAGGCTTTAAGAGACACATGAGAGAGCCAGGAGGTGGTGGCACACACCTTTAATCCCAGCTTTCAAGAGGTAGAAACAGGCAGATCTCTGTGAGTTCGAGGTCAGCCTTGGCTACAGAGTGAGTTCCAGGAAAGGTGCAAAGTTACACAGAGTAACCCTGCCTTGAAAAACCAGAGAGAGAGAGAGAGAGAGAGAGAAAGAGAGAGAGAGAGAGAGAGAGAGAGAGAGAGACAGAGACAGAGACAGAGACAGAGAGAGACAGAGAGAGAGAAGGGAGCTTTAGAGCAATGGCTATCATTATCTTTATCAAGTTCTTTATTAAGATATGGTTAAAGATCTTTAGTAGATACAGATGTTGAAATGCTTCAAATTGCACATGCAGAGCTTTAAAACATTATTAAAATTGTTATTTTTTCCTTTAATCTTTCTATTTGGCTTTTTGACTTTATAACACTATGCCTTTTAAAACCCATTTGCTTCAGTTGATTTTTTTGGTTTTCTTCAATTTTTCTTCTACTGACAAGGTAAAACTGAGGTGAATTAAGTAGAGGGGACACATCTCCATTTCTGGTTTTTATTTTGAAATGATGGGACTACATTACATGTTATTTAAAACAAATTTTAAATTATATAATATCTATTTTCAGTCTCAGCCATACCTGGCTTATCATAATCTACCTCTTAGTAATAAATATGACCTATCATCACATAAATATTAATGAATAGGTTCTGGCTCATAACCTATAAATCACTTCATTCCAAAGCAAAAGTACAAACAATGCATTGTATGTTACAAAACATTGTTCAAATGCTAGGTGACCTTATGCTTCTAACCGAAGTAAAGACACAAAAGCAAACTGTGACATCATGATTAGATTAAGGAGTAACGTTCAATGTTACTTATAGAAAGATTTCTGGAAAGAAAAATCTCACTTTCGTAAGTGTAACCTTAGATGATTGTGACAGGAACAAAAAAGTGGTCAAGTGTTATCATGCTTTTCTTCTCAGGGGCACTTGTGAAATCCTATCAACTCCCCTCATTTGCCATCATGAGAAGTTGCAGTATAACACAGACGGGTCCACCATGGTTCAAACTGTGACCCACTACAGCAGAAAATACTACCTGTGCAGCAGAACACAAATAACACAAGAATTCATTCCCCTCTCTTCTAGACATGTGGTGGGACAGTACTTTCTTGTTTGGATGTGGTATAACCATTTGACTCACTTTGACCCTAGCAATGTGAGCAAGACAACATAAAGTGTGGCTTATCCTGTTTGAATCTTTCTGAAAAAGTGTTAGAGGAAGCAGGTATCAACACAGTTTCAGCTTAATTGCATAAACACCACCAGTGAGACTCTGTACTACCAACCAACCAGCAGGCTGCTGTGATACTCTAATATTTAGCATTAGGAGGAAAGTCTCTATATCATATATTGTAATGTTCATCCTGGACATAATTATGCACAAGCTTGGCTAAGTTTCTAATCTTTACTTCTTTGTTTCCATAAGTCTAAAATAGAGTTACAATAACATTTTCTGGAAAAATTCTTATGTGAATCAAATAGAAACTTATACCGATATGTCAAACACATTCCAATTATTAATAGTAATAAATTATTATTAATAGTAGTACCCCCTTTTTAAGACTGAGAAAAATATGTGTTCCTAATCATATTAAAATGTTAAGTTATATAACTATAAACCTACCAACATAATGATCAAATTTTATGATATATAAACAATAATTTACAACAATATCATAAAAGTTTATAACCACATATCAATGGTTTCTATGTATGAACAATATGAAATATCTGTTTGGCTTTATTATTGACAATACACAACTTATTTATTTCAGCAAACATTTAAATTTGAGGGTTTCTACTAGACTTAATTTCAAAGATTATGAAAATAGAAGATTTTTCTAAATTCCATTACAGTTATTTTCTTACTGGTAAGGTTTAGTCTGGCTGCACTAAGAAATATAACCATATCTATGTACTAAGTTACATATGATATTTTCTTTCCTTCACGTGTAGTGCTGGATGATTTTTCTCATGCAAGATACATTGGCTGTGAGGTAACAAATAGTAAATTAGTACAGAAACTTTCATTTATTTCAGCAATCAGTATCCAAGCCACTTTGTAGCTATTGCCATCTGAGTACTATGAAGGAGAAACCAGAAAATTTGGGGGAAAAGTTGCAGAGGAGAGTAAATGAGAGGCATTTAATGGACCAGTCATCATTAATAAATATTATGCTCTCTTCTAGAATGAAGCCTCTGGGTCTTTGAGCTTGGCATATGTTTAAAAAAATGATGGAATATAATCTTGTCCCCAAAGAGCAAAGAGTAGTACAAAATGGAAAAGTGACAGTGAACACTTCAAATAAAAGTGTGACAAGCGAACACTAACGTGGCTTCACGTAGGTAAAGAATAGAAAGGAGTTGAACAGTCAACCATAGGACCGTGTGAATATCTTGTTTGTTTTTGTGTTTGGATTATTCAAATTTAGATGGTATGTAGCTAATTTTAGGTTACATACTCAGGTAATAACCATTTTTTTAACACATTCAAACAGGTGAAGCTATATGACGTCCCTGATGAATACATGACTAGGTTATCTGTCCCAAATAATTAAAGAATGAGAAATTGTGCCAGTAGAACAGGGGTATGTGTGGTGGTATTGTGTTCTCCGAAATATTGTGCATGATAATAAACTTATCTGGGGTCAGAGACAGAATAGCCACAATATTAAACAGAGGTTAGGCAGTGGTAGCACACGCCTTTAATCCTAGCATTCCAGAGGCAGAAATCCATCTGTTCAAGGATACAGCCAAACATGGTGACTCATGCCTTTAATCCCAGAAAGTGAGCCTATAATCCAAGGGAGTGAAGGCAGAAAGCAGAAAGGTATATAAGGTGTGAACACCAGAAACTAGAAGCTTTTGGCTGGTTAAGCTTTAGGCTTCGAGCAGCTGTTCAGCTGAGTACCATTCAGATAAGGACAAAGAGGCTTCCAGTCTGAGGAAACAGGATCAGCTGAGGAACTGGCCAGGTGAGGTGGCTGTGGCTTGTTCTGCTTCTCTGATCTTCCAGCATTCACCCCAATAACTGGTCTCAGGTTTGATTTTATTAATAAGTACCTTTAAGATTCATGCTACAGGTTGAAAGCAATGAATTTTGTTCCTGTGTTATACAGTAAATCACATTTAACATAATTTACTTAGGGAAAAATGGATTAAGGAGAAAAAATGAGATATATGAGTCACTTTCTATCATTCTTTGTGAAGATTTGCTCTCTTGGTTTTTGATTATTTTATTTTTCCTTTTGTTTTGGGTATTATTTTATTTTAGTTTTATGATTCTTTTTGAGACAGACCATGGCAGGAAGGAGCCATAGGCTTCGCCAGTCAGAAGGAACTTTCCTTCCCCGTTTGGATTTACACCTTCAGAGAGACAACGCCAGAGGACTCACAAGATAAATGAAGCCTGCTCCCATGAACTTTGGATTTTAAAGTTCAAAGGATTCTATATTTCTTTCAGATTATCTCCCTTCTGACAATGCTTAATTTACATTCAGGAATTAGATGTAATATGTGTCAATAAGTTGTGTTTTTAGGCAGATATTTAATCTTAAATCTGAGATGAACATAAGCAGCTGATGAATGTTAAGGAATATTTAAACCTTTGTTTAGAATTTTTAAAACCTGCATAACTAAAAGAAATGAAAAATAGCAGAATGCCCATTAGAACTAAAAATTAAAACACAATTATCAAATTATAAACACTTTTTACACTTTCTGTATGTCTCTCATACACACATGAGAACAAACACATAAACAGCCTTCAGGCCAAAGTCCATTTAGCAGATAAACAGAGGCTCATAGCTGCTTCAACCTCCGACAGAGTTGGAAGTAGATAAGGTGGATAGAGAGGTTTGTATGACTAGTCCTCAGTCCTGGCCCATTAAATAGTAGCACTGTACCTTTTCTGCTGTTATCTGTGCAGTCCATAAGGGAAGCAAGCATTTGAGCTGCGAACACAAGGCAGACAGAGGGAACTAGAAGTGGGGTGAGACTAGAAACATTTTTAAACTCTACTTTTATGAATTTTTGAGAGTTTCATACAATGCACCTTGAACGTATTCCACCCTCCCCAAACTCTTCTCATTCACAGCCTCTACACCCTGCCATCCTTTCCAACCCAAATTTAAAATTTCCACTCACTGTTGTTTTGTTTACACATCCATCAGTTTGTCTTGTTCAGCTAGTCTTTGGGGCTGGGCCATCCTGGATTGTGCTCAACCAATCAGGTCACATCATTAAAGGAAACCAGACTCTTCCTCTCTCAAGTCTTTAGCCAAGATTTGGCTAACTCCTTTGTAACCCTGTTATATAATATGAAAGATAATTGTGTTACCAGTCTTTAAATAAAAATCTCTTAATATAATGTCATGAAGTTTTTGTTTTTATTTCAAATTGAACAATTATATTATTATTTCAGTTTCTGCATGGAATGTTAGGAAGAGTGTAGTTAAAATATATACATTACTGTATAATCATAACAACCAAAGAGGTTGTTGATGGTTTGACTTATCAACATGGTTGTTGAATGTAACTTGCTATTATTTCTTAGGACAGTTCCAGAAAGCTACAAATGAAATGTCCTTCCATTTACTTCAGGAAGTTTCAAGAGCTGGAGATTCATCATCAACAATCACTTTCGCTTCTGAGTAAAAGTACATGAACATGAGATTCAATTCAAAAATACTTCAGAGTATATTAGCATAACTAAAAATCTAGAGCTGCAGAGAGTATGCAGCATTGTAGAGTGCTTCCTGTTCTTCTGGAGAAGCCAGGCTAGAGTCTCCAAGTCCATACAAGGTACTCCTAGCCACCTGCAAGTCTAGCTCTGAAGAATCTGATGCCTGCAATGGTAGTTTCTATGAGAATATACGACACAGGCTTATATGTTGAATGTTTGGTAACAAGTTGGTGGAACTGTTTAAGAAGGCCTAAGAGGTGTGGTCTTGTTGAAGAAAGTATGTCACCGGGGTTGGGCTTTAAGGATTCAGTAGCACATGCCATTCTCAATTTTCTATGTCTGTCAGTCTGTTTCTGTTTACTCTGTCTCTGTCCTTCTCTGTCTGTCTGTGTCTGTGTCTGTGTCTGTGTCTGTGTCTGTCTCTCTCTCTCTCTCTCTCTGTCATCTCTCTGCATCCTGACTGTGGATCAAAAATAAGCTCAGTTACTTCTCTAGAGTAGTGCATAACTGCCTGATGCCACACTCCCAACCATGATGTTAATGGACTAGCCCTCTGAAACTGTGAGCAAACCGCCAGTTAAATGCTTCTCTTTTATAAGTTATCTTTGTCATGATGCCTCTTCACAGAATAGAAGAGTAATTAAAACATCCTCCTCTCGTTTCCTCATGTAAGCACACATACAAAGCACATTCACAGACAAACACACATACACATACATAAAAATTAAATTGAAAAATAAGAAATGACCCTGGGTTTAGAAAGAGTTGAGCACTGCCATCTACCTCTGTTACTTTGTTGATCCCAGACTCTCATTTTTTTTTTGTTATTTAACATGTTTCCTTTTAGGAAAACTTCTTTCTACATCTCAGCAAGAACACAAAACTCTCTTATGATTATTCATAGCAGAATGCATATCTTTACTACAGGAGATCAAGCAAAATAATAGATCTTTAAAATTACTTCCATTGCTAACTTAGACAACTATCTGGTTATGTTGTTTTGCCAATAAGAGGAGTTTATCTAAGGGGAAAATGGACACTTATGAACAAGTCTCCAAAGGTCTTTCAATTTTCCATGCTATGAAGGCAAGTTACAAACTAGACTCTATTTTCAGACAATCATGGAAGATAAAATTAATGTCATCCTGAAGAGAAAGAATATTATATTTGAAGTTTTATTTCTCTTATACTTGATGTCTATTATACCAAAAAGTATGATACTTAGAAGTATATCCAGAAATCAATACTTTATTTTCCATGGGCAACTCTGTACAATCATTTATGTGTGTGGTGTGTGTGTGTGGGGGGGGTGTCAGTGCAAGATCTATTAATCATTTATCTTGTTTCTAACTTACTCCTTTTCCACCTTGTAACCTACTTAAAACAAAATACAAAAAGAGCTTCTTTTCCCTAGCCTGAGATCCATACTAGTGGCTATAGTCATAAATATTAAGTAGGTTTGGCAACATGCTGTCTAAGGTAAACAACTGAATTGTTTTCCTTTCTTGGGCCATGTTCTCCCCATCTTTTTTAAAAAATTAGTTTTCTGATATTATGTTTATATTCCTTCCAGTGGAGTAGTACTCAAATCCAACTAGAAGCTGGTTGGTGATAGACAAAAAAAGCCATACCACTATTGTGCCATGGGCATGTCTTGGTTGGTGAGTCTATATTTTATCACATATTTCACAGTTATATCAGACTGCTGATGAGCTTTTCCTCTAGGAGCCTGTATAACATCTCCAAGCTTTATGAACACTAGCAATTAAGCAGGGAATTTCCAGTTCAGTTGCATCTTGATTTCTCTGTGTTCTAAAACCAAAGTGTGCACTATCTTCAGAATGGCTCTATCTGACAACCAAGAGAAGTGGTGATAACACATGTTCTTCTGGTGGCCTCTGAGACCTCTTTAACTAACAATTCAAAGGGAGGTATCTAATGCTTGGGAATAGGGCCTAGTTTAAAGGCCTCTTATTTCTGAAAAACACTGTCAGACATGTGTCCAGAAATGTGGCTTTTATGTGACTCTAACTATACTCACTTAACTTGATTGATAACATAATAGCCTCACTATTCTTTTCTGATTAGATGATAGAGGAACTGAAATATAGTATCAGATATATTACATTACACATTATTTGTAAACATGAGCTTCAGTTAATGAACTTTAGGATTTATAAATCATATGCTCTATGTACTGTAAGTACTTTTAATAAAAGTACCTTAAATCCCATGATAACATCTTACAAAATCTGAAAAATTTTCTGTTACTTTATAAATTATTCAGACTTGTGAAATCAACTAAATATATACCATGGTAGTTTAATGTGTTACTTATAGCCTAAAATAAAAAAAACTAAGCTGATATTGGCATGGTATAAAATTATATACAAATAGAGCTATTGGCAGTGGAGAGTTCCTATGGAATTATCTGTTGAGAATGTGGCTCCTGGTAGTTTTCCATTTTCTAGTGGATGGGCTCACACCGATGCACATATGATCAGCACAAACTGACATTAATGGAGTTGTTTTTTATTTGTGTTTTGAAGACAGGAGGTTAGGAGGAGGAGGTACTGCAGGACATACGGCAAGAGTTAGAGGGGAACAAGGGGCAGAAGTGTTCATGCTTGGTTGAATACATGCATAAAATTGAATAAATACGTGCATAAAATTAATTTAAAATTTCTCAGATCAATTAAAAATTGTTGCTTTAAAAATTAATTTAAAAAATGAAGCCTTAAACCATCAGAGGACATTAGAAAAAAAGATAGCTGGACATGAATTGCTAATCTAATAGGAAGAAGTCTTAAAAATCTATAAGGGAATGCTTAATCTAATTTAAAAGGAGAAAAATGTCTGAACAGAAACATCACTAATTATTATATTAGATGGGAAATACTCCTTAATAGATAAGTCATATAGTTAGAAAAATGAGAAATTGAAAGGAGAAATGACACGAGCATTTATTAGTTTGGCTCTGATAAAAAATAGCAACAACAAAGAATGCTAACCAACAGATAGAAAGATGGGGAAGCTCCTTTCATTATTGCAGAGAACAGATAATATAACTTTCTGAACTAAAGAAGGTATCATAGAAAAGGTTGGTAATTTTTTTCCTGTCTCCACTAGTGAGTTGAAAACATACATCTGAAAACAAATAAGCAAAAACCAACCAAACAAACAAACATCCACACAGGTTTATAGTACTTTATATGGATCCAAATTTTAGAGGGAATCAAGATACGAAGGAGTAAATAAATAATAATTCAACCAGAGTGTGGAATGTTGTTTTGTTATCTAAAGAATGCCAACAATTAATAATTGTTTAGAATAATGTTCCCTTCTGAATTACTTTTAGAATTTAAAAATTGAAGTTTTTGTCTAAAGTTTGAAATATTCATTTATTTCCATGAGAATTTTACCATTTTTTGTGATTCTAATAAAGGGAATGACTGTTAACTGACATTTGCAAAAATAGAAGATAAAATTATAATTTAACAATACTTCAAGAAGAAAACTTGGGAAATTAAGTTGTTTCTTTATACCCCTCATCTCTTTGTGTCATAACCTTTGGGGTAATTTGATTAAGAGAAAAGTTCAGATATGACATCAGTGTGTTGATCTCCTAGGTGTACTATGGCAATGAAAATCACTTTATTGCTTCAGATACTAACTTACCAGGGTCACTAAGAAATGTGACTCATGTAGTCACTACTAAAACTGTAATTTGATTATACATTATAAAATGGAGAAAAGAAGGCATGGGCAAACTTAGAAGTGAATCAACAGAGTTTCTGCTGAGATAACAGGCTGTTTATGAACTTGCTATTTGATAGAGATACACATTTCCAGACATAACTAGAGTAGTGTGAGGAAAACAGACTTAATAGCCCAGGTAAAGTCTAAAAGAGGATGACAACAAAGAAGATAGATTTGTTTCATGGACATTCCAACACCTATTACTGGGGATGTGATTTGGTTGTAGAGCACCAGTCTTGTATACCAGTGGTCTTGGGTTTGATTCCCTGCACCAACACATATTTTCCAAATGGTAAGGAATGTCATGGAGATGAATGGGAGGTGGTAATATTTTCACTTTCACTTTAGTTCATGTATTCTTTTTTTTTTAATTTTTACTTTATTTATTTGTTTTTGTCATGGTATCTTCCTGTGTCTCTAAGTTCAACCTAAACAAATAATCCTCTTGATCCTTTTCCTGCTTCAGCTTTCTGAGTAGTAGGATGACAAGTGTGCACAAATATATCCAGCTAAACTTGTCTTCAGCAGCAATGTATAAAGTGTCTATACTTATATAAGCTTTCAAAACCTTGTTTTAGAGGATGCTATACAATGAAATTAGTTTAGAATAATTGTTAAAAGGTACAATTTACACACAAGTGACTTTCTCATGACCTTTTCTCCTAAGTGTACACACTACATTTTCTCTTACTAACTACCTACAAGACTAGACTAATGATACTTTTGAAAACTTTTAAAAATTAAGAAGAATTTCAAAATGTTATTATATATCCAGGAAAGCATTGAATATTTTCAAGTTTAGTAATATGCACAAATGAAATTTCTCATAATTAAAAAAATCTAATGAGCATATGCCATATACTTTGTTACTGTCCAATCAAATTCCTGAAAAATTTCATTTCTAAAAGAATAATTATGCCCAATGGCTCACAGGATTCAACACATTAAGTGTTGAAACATAAAGACTCAGTCATAACTATAAATACAACAGTCTACAATCTAATGCTGGCTTGTAACTCTTCTGGTAATAGTTACCTAAACTTTAATAACTGCAACAGGGGATTATTCATGTTATGGGAAAAGGACCCAGATAATTCAAGAGCACTGAGTGACTTGGTTATTTGTCAACTGTATAAGCATAAATGGCACCTTTTTTCCAAATGATTAGAATTAACTAATGGAGTTGATTTAATATGTTTAACACACACCAAAATGAGACGGTTGGCAATTTTACTATTCTCTGTACAATGATTTAAAATAAAAGGAGATTTTCCAAAACCAATATTAAAATTTCAGTTGCAATTAACATATTACTATCAGTAGAATACTGAACATCATGAACATGCAACATATAATGTTTGAAAGAAAAAGAATGATCTTAATATATACAAAGACATGGTAGCATTACTAATTTAAAACACACATTTGTTTTCTTTCTTGTTCATGTTAAATGAAAACCAATTCTAAGTACAAATTTAACAACTTTGAATTTAAAATGTCTTTGAACTTAAAATCCTCTTACCTGCCAATCTTAATAAAATGCTGAGTACCATGTAAGAAAACACATGGAAATAAGATATGGGAAACTATTGTACTAATCAAAATTTAAATATAAAATGATCCAGTACGTTATAAATCTAAGAAATGAGAAATTTATCGTTTTAGAGTTTAATGATACATTGGAACACAGTTTCACACAGGTCCTTGTACTTCTGCGCTTTTCAAGAAAGATCCAAACACCCCTCTGTCCCCATAGCTGGAAGGATGCGCTGTACCACGCAATTGTAAAAGGAAGCTTTGCTCTCCAAATGAGAAGTTTTGTACTAAACTGAAATATGTAACATCTTTTGGGAACATGACTGGCATATTTGTTGACATTCCAAAGATTCAGAATCTGAGGCTCATGATTCTATTCCTATAAGGCACTCAATCAGTAATAATCAGTTGCTACGTGGCCTTCTTAACATTTTTCTTTGAAGGATGAAGCTCTTAAACCAGTATGAGAATGTTGGCAATATTTTGATAATATTGTATAAACATTAAGCTACCCTTTCCTTCTGAACCAGGGGTCTCTTATCTTTAGCTTACATCTAAGAAAGAGTGGTACTTCATTTTGGAGCATGTTAGTGAGTCATTTACCATATCTTTCTGCAGAGGTAATATGGTTTGAACAATACTTATGAATTAGTACTTCTACAGCCTAGATGAGTTTTGTACTCAAAAATTTTGAAAGTTTAAATAAGAACTATACTGTCTTCACAAACCCAAGAAACCAACTAAACTCATAATCAAAGCTGTGTGAAGCAAAGAAGGTCTATCCTATGTGTTTTTTAACTCAAGAAATTTTGCCCTTGTGTGAAAGAGTACATTTGGGGAAAGTCTTCATTAGATATTACAAAGTCCATATCCACATTATATATAAACATAAAGATAAACATTCCAACTTTTAAATAGTGTTGAAATCTAAGAAATGATAGGCTAACAGAAAAATTATCAAAGCACCTTGGTGAATATCACTTTCTAGTAATTGCACTGGCATTAAGGGGTGTATTAATAACCTTTCAATGGCTGTGATAAAAAATACCGTGAACACAGAAACATACAGAAGAAAGACTATTTGGATGTGTTTCTAGAGGTTTAGAATCAATTATGGTGGGGTAAAGGCATAGGGGCAAAAGAAGAAAGCTTCAGCCTCACGTTGTAAATCACCAACATGAAGCAGAGGTACACTGTGAATGTCACCATTCTTTAATACCTAAAAACATAGCTGCAGTGACATACTTCCTCGATCAAGGCCACACCTCAAAAACAGGACCACCAATTGGGGAACAAGTGTTCAAATGCCTGAGATTGTGGAGATATCTCATTTAAACCCATATAGGTACACAAGACTATCACAGGATATAATTTCCTGAGAATAAATTTAATAATGAAATGTAAAACTACTTCAGTAATTCATCAAAACAGAAAGATAACAAACAAGTCAGAAATACTATAATGGGGAGGCCAGTCATTAAAATAATATAGAATAGACATATTTTAAAAGTTGAAGTTATTATAGAATTTAACCACAAACTTGATTAACAAATACACATATTCAAACCATCTGCCCATCTACATACTTTATGCGTGCTTCACTGAACTGAAACTGTAACTCAATGTAAAAATGAAACATCAATATATGTATTGGTTATAATAATTAGATATACAATATGAAAACTTGTAGACTAAAGAATTTGAAGCAATTATACAAAAAACAATTGTCTTAGTCAATGTTGTGTTTCTATGAAGAGACACAATGACCAAGGCAACTGCTATAAGAGAAAGCATTTAACTGGGGCTTGCTTACAATGTCAGAGGTTTAGTCCATTATCATCATGGTAGGGTGAGTATGGAAGCATGCAGTCATACATGGTAGTGGTGAAGCAGCTGAAAGTTCTATATCTGGATCTGCAGGAAGCATAAAGAGAGATACACTAGGCCTGGCATTGCTTTTGAAACTTCAATGGGCATCCTTAGTGACACATTTCCTCCAACAGGGCCACACCTCCCATTCCTTCCCAAGTAGCTCTACTTCCTGATGACTAGGCATTCAACTAGATGAGCCTTTGGGGGTCATGCTTATTCAAACCACCACATCAAATAATAAACAAAATTCAAAGAATTGGAGGGAACATGGGGTAAAATGAAAAAGAATATTTAATAATAAACAGTAGGATTATTCAATACTTTATTAAAAAAATTATATAGTTCTTCTAGTGTGTGTGCATATGCTTTAGGTTAACTGTCATTATAAAAATTCTTAGACTTTGACAAAGTGTTTTACTAAAATATGAATAAATATGAATGGTAAGATAATTATACATTAGATATTTTCTGATATTTACATTTTAAATTTATACTAAAATGTTCTAAGTTAGACTCCTTTTAACAAATACTGTGATAAATTTCATTTTGTTTCATGTTATAAGCCACCTAATTGATACCACATTTTAGTTCAGGTTGCTTTTCTCAAGTTACAGTTTTGGAGGAGGTGGTGGAATCAGTATAGAAAAGCATGTGACTCAAAGTAGTCTTACAGGATTAGATTCAGTGGGGGAGCTGAAAGGAAATTGGCAGGCACTAAGTCAAATGGGCAATGGAAAAATAGCAAAGGTTGACAAACAATGAACTTATCAGAGTAAGCTTTGACTAGTAAACATAGGATTAAGTATGTGAAAAGCAGAGCAGAGTAGTGGCTTGTACTGACTTTAGGAAATGCAATTACAGCCTCAAGGAAGTAGTTCCTTCCATTTTGTAACATGTCATTTCATAAAACATTAATGAATGTTAAGGTTTTAATTTTGTTTCCTGTTGCTGTGATAAAATACCCTGACAATACTAATTCTAAAAGTGTTTATTTTGCTTACATCTAGAGGTTATAGTCTGTCATTGTGGGGAAGTCAAAGTAACAGACATTTGAAGCATCTAATTACATTACATCCACAGTCAAGAGAAAAGATCAATTTATTACTGATAGAATTCTAGTGCTCTGCTCACTTTCTGTACTCTTAGACAAACCATGGTTCCCTATCAAAGGAATGGTTCATCTCACAATGTAAGAATCTTCATACTAATCAAGAAAATTACTCACAAATTTGAACTTAAGTCAACTTAATTAAGACAAACTCTTAATGAACCTTTCTTCCCTAGTGATTTTTATGCTGTGTCCAGATGGCAAACAATATTTTTTTTTTATGGAAACCCCACCACTTGTCCATTTAACATGCAAACATATCACTTTATACCATAACCCTCCACCTCTTGCTATTATAACAAAAGTACAATGTTGTAATGTGTAACACATTCAACCACTTAAAAAAAATCTATAGTCTTTAAAAATTTCAACAATTTAAGAGCTCAAAGTCTCTTGATTATATGTTCCTATAAAATAAAAAGTTACATATTCCCAAAATATGATTCCATATAGTGAACATTCTTAATACAAAATGGAAGAATCAGAGTGTAGCAGGAAAAGTTCACATCAAAGCAAAGCCAAAACCCAGCAGGGAATAAAAGCAAATTCTGCAGCTTCGTTGTGGCAGGTGAAGCTAAATATACAAAAGGATGGATATGAAATAGCTGGGATAGCTCCGCCATGCCAGCTCTGACACTTGAAGCACACAGATACTTCTTTTAAATGGATGCAGATCTTCACAGCGTGGAATGTCCATGGGATGAGACTTTGCATGCAAGCCACCATTTTAGTGACTTGTTGAGCAATAGCCAATCTTCCAGGGCTGTCTTATCTCTTCAAAGATGGCATCCTGGTTGTATCATGTTTTGGGGGTAACACAGAAGCTAGGGACCTGATTATGATGTGCCCTCTGTGTCTTCTTTCCAGAGGCCTAGTTTCCTGCTGCCTTCTCACTGCATGATGTTCTCAGCAAATATAATATCGAAGGCAGAGGAATCTAGGAGAACATTTCCTACAGAATCACCTAAGCAGAGCTAATATGGGCTCACAGATATTGAACCAGCTATCATGGAGCCTGCATGGGTCTGCATTAGGTCCTCTGCATATATGTTGTGGTTGCATAGTTTGGATTTTGGGGGGAATCTTAAGAGTAGGGGTATCTCTGACTCTTTTGCCTTCTCTTAGGACCCTTTTCTTCTTACTGGGTTGCCTCATCTAGCCTTAATATTAGCATTTGTGCCTAGTCTTATTGCATCTTGCTGTGTAGTTTTTGGTTGATATCCCTGGGTGACCTACTCATTTCTAAAGAGAATTAGAGAAGAAGCAGATCTTGGGGAGAGGTCAGGTAAGGGAGGAAGTGGGAGGAGTGGATGGAGGGAAGACTGTAGTAGGTATATATTGTATAAGAGAAGAATAGCCTGGCGGTGGTAGCACACGCCTTTAATCCCAGCACTTGGGAGGCAGAGCCAGGCAGGCATATCTTGGTGAGTTCGAGGCCAGCCTGGGCTAAAGAGCAAGATCCAGGACAGGCACCAAAACTACACAGAGAAACCCTGTCTTGAAAAATCAAAAAAAAAAAAAGAGAGAGAGAGAAGAATAAATTTAAATACTGATACTATTAAAAATAATATTTCATGGAAGAATGTTTTGAAAAAAAACTGTATGAAATAAAATTAAGTTTGACCAATCATCATGAGCATTTAACTATAAATCTAATATAAATACTTTTAAACAAATATGAGAATGCTCATCCAAAATTAATAAATTTCCTAATATTTGTATCATTTAAACATTTTTATACTCAAAGCATACAAAAATAAGTATCATTTTTCTTATGCAAACAATATGTTTTTTTTTAATTCTTGTTATTTATCACCCTATTCTCAGTGCTGAAGTGGATTTATTCAGTTATTGGATTATACTTTCTGTTTTAAGTAAAACATCTGTGTGTTACTGCCTGCTGGCAAATACCCATGCAAATTGTAGAATCTGGAAAGTTCACAAGCACAAACTGGCACAAAAGATATTCATAGCTGTAGGTGGGATGAGGTTTAGCCATCTGTGGTAATGCCACATATGGCCATTTGACAAAGGTTATGTGGGCTGGATTATGTGCAAAGCAGAGACTTTTACAAAATAGTTTATTTTGCACTAAATGTAACTTGAATTGTACTGTTTCAACACATGACTTGCTTTTAGAATTGTCTTATTTTGATTATGATAGTACTTGAGTATAATAAATTTACTGTTTAAAGTAATATTTCATGTCAAATTGGTCAATAAAATTGTGTTATAAACATAACCAAACCTTTATAAGATATATCAAATGGTAGACGTTAGAATTTTTATTTTTAAGAAATATTGTCAACTGTACATATTTCTATTTATTTTTAAAATCCTCATAAAAATGCAATAGTTAAAATATATATTGTTTCTACCTGTTAATAGGAGTATTATTTCTTGACAAAAAATTGCATGTTCCAGAAGTAATTTTAAACTTGGTAGCTAAATTTAATGTCTGTTAATATATTTTTTTTCTGAGGCAAGTTATCATAAAAGATTTTTATTTTTTCTAGAAATCTATAGCAACATAGCTTCTGATTGTGGTCCTACTTCTTGCATTTGGATAAGTTTAACCATCAATAATTAAATACACAGTTATTGTGCATAAATTGATAATTTTTACGTGGATATTTTTCATGTAACAATATAAAAATAGATTAATATATTTAACTTTATAGCATGATACAGCCATTTGTAAAATGTCAGTTCCACTGATGTATAAACATGAGAGATCTTCTCATTTTCTATCATCTTCATGTTTCTCCTTTATTTTACAGTTTCATTTCCTTAGGTTTATTATTATGGTTATCTTTTCATTCTTTTTTTTTGAGGGTATTATGAATGACATTATTAGCCTGATGCATTTTGTATTTCTAGGAATGTTTGTTATTGGTATATAGAAAATCAGTGGATTTTTGTTTGGAAATTGTATTCAATACTTATGGCTTGTTTTTCAGCTCAAAGAGTTATATGGTTGGGCTATTTCAGAATAACATAAGAATAGATCACATCCAGGATAGGGACAATTCCATTTTTCCTTTCCTGTTTGTATCCCTTTCTTTCTTCTAAGAATTTCATTCCAGGCTGTGGTCTGACATAGTTTTCAGATGGCTTTTCTCCCAATCAATTCAATGGCCAATATGAGCCTATACAGCCTAGAGAAACAAGAGACTAGGACTAGAAATTAACAGGGGAATGAAAATAAGAAGGGCAAGAAAATTATAGATCAATGAGGTAATTAAAAGAAGGTTATGTAGAAATGGATTGGTGAGAAATGGTTTACAAGTCATTCAAACCTTCTTTAGTCTTTTACTTTACCTTTTTTTTTTCTCTTTGTGTATCTGAAGATTTGTCACATATCACATCCTCACAGACTGTAAAATCATACTTTGTTTCCATGGAAGAAAGTTTATACAGGAGTCTATCTTCACCAGAATGATGAACACTGTGGTTTAGAATGAGACCTACATGGATATGACCGCCATCCTTTATCTTGGAGTCTTTTGAGCTATCTCTGTGCAGGTATTCACAAGGAGCAAACACAATATTCTGAAGTATGGAAATCCAAGGAATCTATATTAAACATAGTGGAAAAAGTGAAAATGTCAGTTCAAAAATGTAAGAAAATTCAGATACAATAAATAAGCTAAACTATATAAAAAGGCATTCAGTAAACTTAAAAAAAAATAGAGGCAAAAATAAGTAAACATTGTCAGTCTGTCTGGTACCAAGCTGAGCAAATGCCTCTGGCTCAGAGACAAAATAAATAAATAAATAAATAAATAAATAAATAAATAAATAAATAAATAAATAAA
>CABHPH010121372.1:0-13736 GCA_902168325.1 Peromyscus nudipes | reverse complement strand
TGAGGTTTGCAGGCAAATGGAGGGATCTAGAAAAAATCCTCCTGAGTGAGGTAACCCAGACTCAGAAAGACAAACATGGTATGTACCCACTCATAGGAGAATACTAGTTGTGGAACAAGGATGACTGGACGGTCACTCACAACACCAGGGAGGCTACCTGGAAAACAGGACCCCAAGAAAGACACGGGGATCGCCCAATGATGGAGAAATGGATGAGATCTATATGAACAGACTGGACGTGAGTGGGGGTAATGAGGGGCAAGGGGCGAGGGAAAGAGAACTTGGGGGAGCGGGAGATCCCAACTGGATCAAGTACAGAGAGGAAACACAAGGAATGTTCATGATAAATGAAGACCACATGAGAATAGGAAGGAGCAAAGTGTTGGAGAGGCCCACAGAAATCCACAAAGATGCTCCCACAATAGACTGCTGGCAATAGTCGAGAAATAGCCCGATCTGACCTACCCTGGTGATAGGATGGCCAAACACCTTAATTGTCATACTAGAAACCCCATCCAGTGACTGAGGGAACTAGATGCAGATATCCACGGTCAGGCCCTGGGTGGAGCTCCGGGAGTCCAATTGGCGAGAAGGAGGAGGGTTTATGTGAGCTAGAGTTGTTGGGAACAGGGATGGATGGAATACAGGGACAAGTGGCCAAACAAATGGAAACACATGAACTGTGAACCAATGGCTGAGGGGCCCCCAACTAGATCAGGCCCTCTGAATGGGTGAGACAGTTGATTGGCTTGATCTGTTTGGGAGGCATCCAGGCAGTTGGACCGGGTCCTGTGCTCAGTGCATGAATTGGCTGTTTGAAACCTGGGGCTTAGTAGAGACCCTTGGCTCAGCCTGGGAGGAGGGGACTAGACCTGCCTGGGCTGAGTCCACCAGGTTGATCTCAATCCTCGGGGGAGTCTTTGCCCTGGAGGAGATGGAAATGGGGGGTGGGCCGGGGAGAGGGGGGCGGGGTGGCAGGAGGGGTAACGGGGTGATCTATGACTGATATGTAAAGTTGAATTATATTGTAAAATAAAATAAAATAAATTATATAAAAAAAAAAGATCCACCAAGGCAGCCATTTAGATATCTACATTAGCCAGTTTCAAAGTGGGAGAGGGGGCAGCTACTAGTTGCTATTTACTTAGATGTTTTTTTAACTCTAAGAAATTGCTAACTAGGTTCACCTGTCCAAGACAAACTCCATTTTCCAGAAAGCATTCAAGATAAAATACAAGAGAACCAATTAAGATCCCATAATTCTTCAAATGTCAAAATCACCTATGCAAATCTTGTAAATTTGTGACCCTGGGCTCCTGCTTGGGCCTTCAGAATCTCCTTCATGGAAAGCGACCCGGCGATAGCTGTGTCCATCTTGACAACCATAAATGTAATGTTCTTCCATCAAGACTAATTTGTCCTCCTCTGAGTAAATAAAATACAACCCTGGTTAGTGTTTTATCTCTGGTTGTTAGAAGTCTTCTTAAGGGTTGGGTCTGTCATACTCATCCTTAGGCTCAACCTACACTGCCTGTACTTCATCCTATCTCAACATACACCATACTTCATCCCAATATATCTCAGATAGAAAGGAATCCTCCCCACAAGGACATTATCAGGCAACTGAAACACCCTGGTCATATCTATATCATTGCTTGATTCTCTCCTGCTCTGTGGGAGCTTCTAAAACACCCAACTTCTTTGCCTTCATGGCCCAACAGCCTCTTGTCTTCCTGATGCCTTTCCTAATGGGTAAACATATTTTCTTTAAGGAGGTCTGCTGCTCTGTTGTTTTCTTTTCACTGTCAATTTTTCTTGTCAGAATTTAGATAGGTGTGGCCATGGTTGGGCACTCTTAGCCATCTAATAGGACTCTCCATTTTATTTTACATTTTTCATCCCTGCTTCCTTTATGGCTAATCAGATTTATTTCCTGCAACATTAAACAGATTTAACTTCAAGTGATTACAAACATGTTCAGTGGAGGTTCCGGCTACAATTCTACTCAAAAGCTTCACACTTAGACTCATCTCTCAGCTATATTCCCCTCTTCTACACGTGCCTTAACCCTTTTATGGTGGTAGCCATGACCTCCATCTTTCTAGGCTCTATTAAAAACATTCCACAATTCAAACTTTCTTTTGCCATCTTCTTAAGTCCAGAGAACATTTTTTTTTTGTAGGAGCTGTACTTATTTCTGTATACCAACCAAGTAGATGGGAACAAACCTTAATAACCATCTTTCCCCCAATAGAATTTAATCAGAAGATCATACTCTTTATTTATTTGTTTTTGTTTTTTGAGACAGAATTTCTCTGTGTAGCCCTGGTTGCCCTGAAACTCACTCTGTAGACCAGGCTGACCTTGAACTCAGAGATCAGCCTGCCTCTGCCTCCCAGTGCTGGGATTAAAGGATTAAAGCCACCAGTGCCTGTCTAAGAAGTCCATATTCTTACTAATATATACCTTTCTGGCCCAAATCTAAAGAGCAGAATCTATTTAATTATCAGTAGCTTTAGGCCTAACCTTCACTATCAGTGTAGGTACAGAACAGGGGTCATATCAATTCCAAAAGACTATCCCTAGAACTCACAAATTAAAAATGCATTAGCCAAATAATATACAAATAGTTAAATGTTCTCACAGCAGTGCTTCAGATCCACTGGGCCCTAAATTTCCAGGCAGATGCTTAAGTTTGAACCTGTACTATGCTAAATGAGAATATTAATTTTACTCCACCAAATCAGGACACACACACACCAAATCTCCAGAATATGTCAAATACACCAGCAACTCTTGAGAATAGTAACAAAAGGAGGGATGACTGGTGGAATTTTACAATAAACATCCTGTCATAGTTATTCTGATTGCTTATCTTATTGGTGTCACTCACAGCTGTCCATTTACTTCTAGTATTTGGTCCCTGCATGCTTAAACTGTATATCTAGTTTGTTCCTTCTAGATCCAAGACTTCCATCTTCAGAGGATGCTTTAACAAGGCTTTTTTTTAGCTTTTCCCATCTGGAATTTCAAATCCATTTACCCCTGTGGGCCATCTTACATGGACTTTATACCCAAACTGCCCCTAAGTATGAATATCTTCCCATAGCACCCACCTGCCAGACAGAAGAGTGTGCTGAACAAGAGACATTCAAACAAGATTCCAAGATTGGTTGTTGGTCCTGTTGGAGGGAAAATGAAGAGACATGACTAGAAGGGCATGCTTGAGAAACAAGAAAGAGAATGAAGACTGGGTTCTTATCAGAAAGTTTTCATAACTCAAGTCTTGTCCAGAAAGGACCTTTCA
The DNA here is from genome assembly GCA_902168325.1 of Peromyscus nudipes. Taxonomy (NCBI): domain Eukaryota; kingdom Metazoa; phylum Chordata; class Mammalia; order Rodentia; family Cricetidae; genus Peromyscus; species Peromyscus nudipes. Next base: position 10,429 of record CABHPH010121372.1, on the reverse strand, counting down.
AACCATCCAGGAAAACAGTAGCTCTTTCAGTTGTGGAAGGACACATCTGAGTTTATTCAATCAAGATTAACTGTGATAGTACTGTAGAGTCTCCATCCTCCTGACTCAGCAGCCTTTGAGAAGTAAACCAAATCAATGGATCAGTGAAGATGCCCTCATTTTCATTATAGAAATTACATGACAGAATTGTATGGTGGTTCATCATAAGCAAAAGCCTTTACTTCCTGTATTAGTTGCTGTTCTGTTGCTATGATAAAACACCACAGTCAAGGCAACTTATGGATGAAAGGGATTCAAGCCCATCACCATTACAATGGGGAAGCATGGTAGCAGGCAGGAATGATGGCAGGAACAGCTGTGTGCTCACATCTTGAAACACAAGCAGAAAGCAAAGAGAACTTACTATGAATGGTGTGTGACTTTGAAACATCAAAGCCCATCCCAAATGGCATGCTTCCTCCAGCAAGGCCACATCTCCTAAACCATCCAAATAGCTCTCCAGTCAAGTGTTCAAACATCTAAGTCTTTATGGAACATTCTCATTCAAATCATCACAATTCCCAAATAAAAATTCCTGTAACCACTCATCTGGGGCAGATGGTTCTTCTGTCTTTGTCCTTATCCCCTGCTTCTGTGCAGTATACTCAATAACATTGTCTTTTCTAAGCTGCCAATTTGTTCACCACCCACTAATCCCTCATCATTCTATGAACATAGCTGCTGGGATAATCTATAAGAAATTTACTTCATACCTATGTAAAAATTGAATTTAGTTCTTGTTCCATCAATTAGAGAGATTATGATGGTGTGTAATCTGGAAACACTTGAGCACAGTGCCAGGCACACAGTAAGCACTCAAAAATATCAGCTTTCAGAAATGTTTGCTCTTCTGGGTCTCTATTTCCAGTCTCCTAGACTAAACATCTTCACTGTTTCCCTCTGTTCTCTTCCCAGACACATCATGGAATTAGAAGAACTTGAAAAACCCAGGTCTATACCTACACAGAATTTTCTATAACCCTTTTTCTGCTTTGAGCTCCTAAAACTATTTCATAGAAAAATGACCTTATTTTTAAATAGAAGGGGCAATTGAAAATCACTGAACGGACTTACCCCCTAATGATTTTTTTCTCAGACATAATTATAATAATTAGCATTATAAAGTGCTAATTATCTTTGGACACAGAGGACCTGCCCACCAGAGAGAGAGGTCCGCATTAAGTAAAACGGATTTCACTTTTCTTTCAGTTATGAGATTTCTCTTTCTTTGTAATGATACGAAGATATTTAGTCCACCAAGCCTCATTGAAAACTTTGTCCAGTGGAGGAAACTGTCCACTAGTCATCTACAGTCAGACTCCATGTTGAGCTTTGGAAGGAAAAATTTTCATTACTTTGTGTGCCATCATTTTTTGTGAGATGTTTAGTCTTGACCAAAACTTAGAACTTGGCTGGAATTCAAAACTGCAAAGATATTGACATTCTTATTTAGATGGAAAATTGTTCCTGTAAACAAATAGATCTTCACCCTTCTCTGAGTTTTAGAAACTGCTGGTAATTGTCAAATGGCTTTGGTATTTAGGAAGAAGAACACTCACTGTGGGCACATCATGCTCCAAGTTGAGCATGGCTTAAGGAGCCTTCACTAACTGTTGAATACTAACAGAAGAGTATGAAGCATGAATAAGACAGCCATAAAGAAAACCTGGAGCTCCTGGTTCCCTAAAAATCACAATCATGTCATATCAGGCTCTAGATTAGACAGCACCTTCTAAGTAAAGTCAGGGTCATACATTAGTAAGAACAAATAATTCAGGATAAGGGAGTCTGTACTGGTGCCAGGCTGTAAACGTTGAGACTAGGATTCTCCATTTATACCATTGTCTGACAACAGAACAGTTGTTAATATCTAATATGCTTTGTGATTTACCCAAGAACACTAAACATTGAGATAGGGTTTAGAAAGACTCTAAGAATCTTAGCTACATAGTATAAATTGCCACCGACCCCCCCCCACTCAGTGTTATCACTTGTCTCCAGAGCAGAGATACCAAGTTAGTTATCTATCTGGGATAGAGCCTCACCTCAGAGAACTCCACGCAGCCAGAGATGTTCTCATCTGTGTTAGGTCAAACTCCACCTTCTGTAGACAAGAACTCACTGAATATGTCTATAACAAGCCTGACATACTTTTCAAAAATGTAAAACACCAACTTGGTCATTTCAAGTTACCTCTAAGCCTGTGTTCTGCCTTGTAATATCCTGGAGGACTTGTTAAAATACAGATCCCTGGTCCCCACACCGACGGCTCTGGTTCAGGAAGTCTGAACGGTGCTTGAGAATCTGATACGTTCACAAGTACTGCTAATGCTGCTGGTCTGGGAAGCAGACTCAGTGACCCACAACTCCAAGCTCAGATCTACCTTCAATGCCTTATGTAACCACCTAAGCATTCACCTCAAAAGGCATGTTTTCCAAATATGATACTGTGCTAGACACATTTTTGGCAACTTGAAACAAGCCAGGGTCCTCTAGGAAGAGGTAACAGTAATTGAGAAAATACCTTCCTCAGACTGGCCCATAGGCACGTCTGTATATCCATTTCTTGGTTAGAGGTTGATGAGGGAGGTCCCAGTCCACAGTGAATGGTACCAACTGGGGCAGGTGGTCTTGGGTTATATAACAAAACAGGCTGAGAATGGATGGAAAGTAAGTCAGTAAGCACCATTCCTCCACGACATCTGCCTTAATTCCTGTCTCTGTTTTTCTACCATGACTTCCTTTATTGATGGACTATAAACTGGAAAATGAAGTAAACCCTTTCCTCCACAAGTTAGTTTTGGTCAGTGTTTTATCACAGCAATAGTAAGAAAACACAGACAAACACTATTACCTTTGTCCCTTATAAACTGCTTTAAAATTTAGCTGTTGCATTGAAATTGCTTTATTTTAACTAAAATATAATTGTATAATTTCCCCTTCACTTTCTTCCTTTTAGCCCCTCCCATGCCCCTCTCACTCCCTCTCATATTTTAGCTTCCCTTTTATTTATTTTTTGTGTCTTTTACTTCATGCATCCTTATCCCATCCATCTCCTGTCTCCTTGCCTTCTGCCTCCATAGCCCCCTCCAAAAAAATAAAATAAAATAAAACAAAATAAAATTTAAGAGGGAAAATAGGAAGAAAGGAAAAATCTCATGGAAGCTGCAGAGTGACACAGTGAGTCATGCAGTAAACCCCTTTATCCACACATCTTTACATACAGGCTTTCACTGCAAAGAATCATCAGTCTGGTTCAAGGCCCCCTGGTCTCTGCTATACCATCAATGCTGGACCCTTTCTGGGACTCTTCTCGGACATCGCATTGCTGCTCTATGTCATGGAGACCCTGCAGCCCTGGGTCTGCAGGCCCAGGCCCCCTACCCCACCCCTGCCCCATGCTCCAGCTGATCACAGATGGAGGGGATGTTGGAGTGAGGTAACACATAACTCTGGTTCTGGGCCTGGATAGTTGCACATTGGTCAGCCCTCCAGCTCTCCCCTATCTTCACTACCAGAGTGAGCACTCCAGCATTGCCCTGGCTAGTTCACCCCTTGAAGGGATGAGCAAGGGGTGGGGCCAGTTCTCCTGCTTTCATGTCTGCAGGGTCATTTCTCCCACACCTACACCTTCAGAACCAGCTCTATTGTGCTGCTCAGATGAGGTATAGGGCCTGCTTTCTTGAGTGTTGCAGCTGGTAAAGGGGTCAGATCCCTCTTCAGCTGGAAGTATTAGGGGCAAAGGAGGAGGGTATCTTTCCCTCCCACCCACTACCACACAGCAGATGAAAGAGGTGGTACCAGCTATGCCCTTCTCACGCCCTCGGGGCTGGCTCACCTAGTCTACAGGGTCAACTCTACTATGTTGTCCAGGCAAGGCAAAGGGCCCAGTTCTCCCAAGGGCTGCAGCTGGTGACAGGTTGGGTCAGGCCCCCACGTGCTGCAGGTATGGAGGGGAAAGGGGAGGAAGACATCCTTTCCCTTGCCTGCACAATCATATGGCAGATGAGAGGGGCATGATGTCCTCTCCCATTCTCACGCCCTCAGGGCCACCTCACCCATGCCCCTGCAAACAAGGTCAGCTCTATTGTGCTGTCCAGGTGAAGTGTAGGACCCACTCTCCTGAGTGCTTCAGCTGGTGGGGTTGGGGCTAACTCTGTACAGCCCTATTCTCTCTGCCTTCATCAGGGTAATGGACCAAGTCATAGTCCTTGGCAGGAGCCCAGACTCAGACATCTGGCCCTGGGTGGCAGTAGAGCATCTACAACAGCCCATTCCTCACTGCCCTTGCCTCTTCAAATTTGTCTCCCTTTCTTGAACATAACTCACTCTGTCTCTGTCTTTCTCCCATATCATCATCCTGTATCATGTGCCTGATTGGTGAGTGTGTGTGTGTGTGTGTGTGTGTGTGTGTGTGTGTGTGTGTGTATAAATACAACCTGCTGAGTCTGTTTAGTGATGGTAATCTGTATATGATTTCAGGGATAACCACTTGTTATTGATAGCCAATTAGAAGGCTTATCTCCCCAAAAAACTAATTCTCTCTCTCCCAGCAGTTATTAGTTGCCTGTAGTAAGGGTGGGGCCATGTGAAATTCTCATAAACAAGACCTGAATAAGGTTGTCGATTGGTATTGTCATTATTTATGTCTCGTTTAGGCAGTCATATTGTTGAAGTATCATGGCAAAGCTTCTATCATTTCTAGAAGATACACTCTAAAGCTGACTTCCTGATCCAGAAAATCTTTCCATCCTGTCTTAGTTAGGGTTTCTATCACTGTGAAGAGGCACCATGACCACAGCAACTCTTATAAAGGAAAACATTTAATTGGGGTGGCTTATAGTTTCAGAAGTTTAGTCCATTATCATCATGGCAAGACATAGCAGCATGCAGGCAGGCAGACATGGTGCTGGAGAAGGAACTGAGAGTTCTACATCTTGATCTGCAGGCAACAGGAAGTGAACTGTGTCACTGGGTATAGCTTGAGCATAGGAGACCTCAAAGCCCACCCCTACAGTGGCACACTTCCTCCAACAAGGCCATACCTACTCAACAAAGCCACATCTCTTAATAGTGCCACTCCATTTAGGGGGCATTTTCTTTCAAACTATTACATGTCCCCTCTTCCTTGATGTTCCCTGAGGCTTAGATTCAAGAGTTGTGTTGTAATCATATCTGTTGTGGCTGTGTACCCCACTAGCCATTGATCTCTGCATTTTGATCAGTTGTTTTCTGTAATGGTCTCCATCTGTTGTAAAGAGAAGGTTTTTTGATGAGGAGTGAGAGTGTGTAAAGATAAGTTTTAGAATGCAGTTGGAACTTATATTGCTTTAAGGAAGTGGCAGCAGTAGCTTCTCCTCTAAGATCCATGACCTCAGTAGTCTCAGGTTGCTGGCTAGGTTTCTAGTACCGAGAATGATTTTGATCTTGTTGGTCTTAAGTCCAATTAAACAGCTGTTGTTTACAACCAAGATAAAACTGCCACTATTGCATTGTTGGGGTTATATTGTCCTGATACTCATTGCTATAGTTCACAGGCATCATGGCTCGGTAGGACTATTGATTGCTTCTCTCCCTTGTTGGCTTGCATAACACTTTCTGGTACTAGTAAAGCTACACCTCGTGAAGTAGGCTTTCAGGTCAATTCCAGCTAGAATCTTCTGTGTACTGTGTCTGATGTGTGTGGTGTCTTCAGCGATAGAGACTTACTTTTGACCTCTGGGAGCAACCAATGGCAACAACAATAGCCTATACTGTTATGGGAGTCTCTTGGTCTCCCCTGACCAACAACTGGGAAAAAGATTTCTCATACCTAGTACTGGGGTTGTTGTTAGATAGTCTCTAACTCTGGTGGGGAGTATTGGCAGTCCAAGTGGTATAACTTTTATGTACATATGTATGTGTGTATACATATACTTATACATATATATGTATTTTAGGAAAATATAAAATAAGGATTCCTTAAGGCTTTTTCAAACACCCTTAGTGTTATTTGTTCCTGTTGATTTTTTGTTTGTTTGTTTTTGTTTTTAGGGATGAAAGCCGTAGAAATCAGGGAAATAGTGAGAGCCACCAACCTTACCTCTCCAGCTCTGCATCTACCAAAAGGGGCTACTTCCTGTCTTACCCACGCCTTTATTGCCTTGCTGTTCTGCCCTCTCATTGGCTCTTAGCCCAGCTACTTCACTTCCTTGTCACTGCCTGTCTGTAGAGACCTCCAGGTCTCTATGGTTGGTACTGGGATTAAAGGTGTGTGTCACCACGCTTGGCTGTTCCCTAGTGTGTCCTTGAACACACAGAGACCCTGCCTGCCATGTGATCAGATTAAGAGTGTGTGCTGCCACTGCTTGACTTTTGTGTTAATGGCTTGCTATTTCCTCTGATCTCCAGGCAAACTTTATTTATTAATATACAAATATCACCACATTTCAGCACAAATAAAATATTTTCCCATTTTTTGTCTAATAAAAATAAAAAAGTTATAGCTAATATAAGAAAAACTATATACGATAAGTACAGTAACTATATACAATACATACAAGCAATAAATACATCAGCAATGTCTAGTCCATTTGCATTTGACAAATTCAGAGAAAATACTCCATTATCTATTCTATTTTGGTGAGTTCAAAATGTACCTAATTAACTTTCTATCCTAACTTGTATTACCAACAGAAAACTATCTTATGATGTCTTTCAAACTTATACACTTAGTAACTTTTAGTGAGTTTCTTTTCTGAATTTCTTTAAAAAAATTTTTTTATTAAGAGATTTTCTATTTATTTTGCATATCAGCCATGAATTCCCCTGTCCTCCCTCTTCCCACCCCCCAGTCTTCCCCCCAATCCACCCTCCATTCCCACCCCCTCCAAGGCAAGGTCTCCCCTAGGGAGTCAATAGAGCCTGGTACACTCAGTTGAGGCAGATCTAAGCCCCTCCTCCCTGCACCAAGGCTGAGCAAAGTGTCTCAGCATAGGCACTAGGTTCCAAAAAGCTGGCTCATGCATTAAGCACAGGTCCCCGTCTCACTGCCTGGGGGCCCCCTAAACAGTTCAAGCTAAATAACTGTCTCACTTATCCAGAGGGCCTAGTCCACTTCCATGGGGGCTCCTCAGCTATTGGTTCACCGCTCATGTGCCTGTTGAATTTTTTAAAGTTTTTTTTTTTTAAATTTTAAAGTAAAAGTATGTGAGTGTGTTGTGCTTATGACCCTCCATGCACATGAGTGCAGGTATCCATAGAGGCCCCTGGATCTACAGTTCCTGGTGGTTGTGAACTACCTGATGTGGGTGCCAGGAACCAAACTCAGATTCTTTGTGAGAAGAACACGAACATCTAACAGCTGATGCATCACTCCAGTCCCTAGCTGCTGCATTTTAAATATTTTTATTTAGCAAAGATTCTCCTTAGAGCACAAAAATGACTTTTCCACTTGGGAAAAATGCATCTTTCTTTAGCATAGCATAATATGAAGGACTAATTCAAAGTACAAAATATTACTATGTTTTTGTGTCCTGTAATCAAATGGTTAGAACCAAAAATGCATTTGCTAAGACACCCATGTCTCTTAATTGATAAGTACTGAATACTGTAGTGATTGGGAATATGCTTTTTTGATGTTAGTTTTAGTTCCCCATTTAGAATTTACGGTCACTTGAAAATGCTTAAACTTGTAAGCAAAATAACTGACTTTTCAATCCAGAGACCTGTATTTCTTGGAGACAGAGAGGTATTTTGACCGTATCTTTAGACAACTTTTAGATTTTTCTCATTTTTAAATAGCAATATAGTAGTAATGGCTGCCCTTTATATTCTACAGAAGTCAGAGACAAACACAGCAACACCTGTCTGTCTTTAGCGACAGCACAGTTTATTACATATTGTTTCTAAATTTTTGCATATGCTGCTTTCATTTTTTCTGGAATTTTATTTTATATAAAGCAAAATAACACAAGAAACCATTTGGTCATAATATTTTTCAAGCATAAAGTTTCCACTGACCCTGTGCCTTGACTGCATCTGTTTCTTTACCCATGTGAACTTCCTGTTAAACTGAGTTACTATGCTACCTTCACTCAATGCCAGGAAACTGTTCTTGAACACATATAGTGTATTCCTCTTGACTCTTGTGATCAGGAGACTGTGGTAATGAAACCCAATTTCCCCATGGAGAAATGCTGCAGGAAGCATTTATCATCTCACCCAAGCTTTAATCTGTTTCTCCTTTTAAGAAGAGACGGCAATGGTTGCCAATTGACTCTTTCTGCAAGTCTTGGGGAGGAGATCACTGTGTCCATGTCCACCAAGTAAGAGAGCTGAGGAAGGGTCACTAGTAAGTCACACTTGGACTCTCTAGACATATGACTTCCTCCTGAAGGGCCAATTCAGTAAAGCACAGGACAAGTTGTGATGGCAAGGTCTGAACCACGGGGCAAGGTTGGTTTTCACCACTCTGTAGGTTTCTTTTCATCATTGAAGAAAGAAGCCTCAGTGGGGTGGAATATTCCTTTGTGAGTCTCAGCTCACATTCTTTCCTGAGTCTTAGCTCGCACAGCTCAAGTAATTGTTCTGGAAAAGCTCTACTCTTTATTTTGAAGCAACTCCTTTTTATTCTGAATAAAATGATAACCAATATGATACAAGAAATAATATTTTGATATTACTACTTTAGGCAATACTATACTCACTGATTTCTGTGCAAAAGTTTCTAATCAGAGAACAGCACATGATCTATTTGAATTATACCAATGTGTGGATGAATAATTTACTGTGGATGTGCATGTAGTTGAAAGTTTTTCTATGCCCCACCTGGCCTGCAGTCAGGACAAATCTCTAACAGTCCTGCAGCCTTTTATAAAATAATCACCAGAGGCTTAATATTAATTATAACTGCTTGGCCATTTACTCAGGCTTATTACTGACTAGCTCTTACACCTAAATTAACCCATAATTCTTATCTATGTTTAGCCATGTGGCTTGGTACCTTTTCTCAGTTCTGCCTTCACATCTTGCTTCCTCTGTATCTGGCTGGCGACTTCTGACTCAGCCTTCCTCTTCCCAGCATTCCTTTAGTCTGCTCACCCTACCTATACTTCCTGCCTGGCTACTGGCCAATCAGTGTTTTATTAAACCAGTGTACAAAAGCATTATCCCACAGCATGTTCACACCAAATGGGCAGGGTAAACATGAGATTTCTATGTATCTTCTTGGTGTGTGTGTGTGTGTGTGTGTGTGTGTGTGTGTGTGTGTGTGATATTTCCATGAGCTTTGAAATACTCTTTTACTTTAATAGTTTTTGTTTTATAAATCTAGTCTAAATTATTAAGAATAAGTTGTCAATAAAATTATATGGAAAGAAAACCATGCTTTCCAAGAATGACAATTGCAGCCCTTCTCCACTGATCATCACACTTTCTTTTCTCTTATATTAAGTGCTATGAGATTTCAGTTCATTACTTTTTAAATATAGCCTGCATTTATTAACCTTCAAATCATTCCTGCTACTCATATAAGCTTGCTTCCTTTGTTGACTTGATATTTTAATTGGTATATTTTATATATTGATTTTATATATATTCAATTCATTTGATATCTTGTAGGAATAATGGGCTGCAGTAAAATGTGGCATTAATTGTCAATTTAAAGGAAACTTTTTGAACTAGTTTTCTCTTAGGGGTTGTGTTTTCAGGAGCATATTAAAGTGATTCAGTAAGATATATTATATATATTTAAAAATTCTCAACAAAGATAGCATCAATTCACCCAGATAGAAAGTTGAAATTTGAACCAGTGATTCTGGGAAAGAATCTTTTGATCTTTACTGCCCATTAATGTTTGTGTTGGAGTCTTCCTCTCCTGATTTTAAGTATAACTCTTGACACTGAAGTCTCTGTTCTTTAAAAGATGAACTGGCTAGATTGGCTGCTGGCTGATGCAGACTTCTTTAAATGCATTTTCTGCACATCTTCAGACAGTCATTTTTCCTTCTGTTCATCTTTTTTATTTAAGTTTCCAAGCACTACTATTTCCCTTTTGAATGTAACATCAAGAAATGCAGCATTATTGGAGGAGAGACTCTTCCTAGCATAATCGAGCATTAGTGTCTTTTTATATTGCAGACTGAAAACATTAAATCTAGAGGGAACAGAAATATGCTCAATCAGATATTGATAGTATAATTTCCTTTAAAAACACTTACCTGGAAGAAGAATCTTGATTATTTTTAGGGCAGCAAATTCCAAACTTTTTTCTTTTTTTTTGAAAGAGTCAAATGACATGGTAAATTCAAACCCCTTTTTCTGAGATTTTGACTTCTGTGGGTTCCACCCCTTTCCCTTTACAATCTGATATTTTTGAGAGGGTTATGGTGAGCTAGGCAGGGGGGGTGTG